>CAJNYU010004696.1:0-65361 GCA_905331475.1 Rotaria socialis | reverse complement strand
TAGTTTCTATTTTCCTAACGATAATCGAATAATAAGTTCTCCTACATAATAGAAAATCAATAAAAAAAGGTATTGTCACAAATTTTTCTCTCACACAGAAGACGTAAATCAGGTCACCAAATTAGAACTGATCTAGTCTGTTAGCCTAGTTTAATATAATATGAACGAATCATCCCAAACTAGAGTTTCAAAATTCATCTGGCCTGGCAGGCTGGCCTGCTGGCATCTCTGGTTTGTACTGTCAACGAAAGTGATATTTTATTTGTTTATCTGTGTACATCCCTACTAATTGTATGAATTTTAGAAGTGAACTGTTGTTAGGCGTTTATACTCACGTGTATACCAAAATATTGCTTCTTTTTTATCGGAATCTGGATCATGATTATATTTCTTTTCAAATTCATTGATTCTGTTCAGCTCTGCTTCATTGTTTTGATAGACGAGTCGACAAGCACGGAGCATTTCGTTTTTCGCTTCTATATGATCGTGGATGTTTCGTGATAGCGCCAAATGAAGATCCAAATTAGATATGAGCGAGATGAACGGAGCATAATTCTCACTAAGAAAACGGGCTGATCGCTCAATTGGACGAATTGGACTTGTTGTATCGCTGAGAATATCACTGCGTATTTGTAAGATAACTCGATTGATATTTTGATAAGAATCTGTAAAATAGCAACTTCTAACATTTTTACAGTCGAATGTCACATCGTCCCTTTTCGCAATCAGATAAAGACTTAGTCTTGATCTATCAACTGAGTTGAGATAATCAAGACATGCTGCACGGTCTTCGTAGATTTCGAGAGAATCAAAAGCAGACATAAGACATTTTTCGAATTGATCATTCAGCGATGTACGTAGCCATATTATTTTGTATGGAATTCGATCAGATTCGTCAAGTAATAATTTCTTTGCATCATGCTGACACTTAATGTCAATAAACTTTTCGGATAATGAGTGCACGTAGTTGGGAGATGACCATTGCGCTCCATGGCCATGATAATGATATTCGTATACAAAGCGTTTAAGAACACGAGCCAAGTCTGATTTAGGATCCGCCAATGGAGATCGTGCACCACATGGCTGTGAAAAACAATATTTGTTTAATATAGTGTATAAAGCAGTTGGAAAATACTGATCTCAGTGAATGAAAATCTCTGAGTTACATTCTTCAAATGTAAATAACTCTATTTTAATAGAACCAGGAAGATAAAAATAATATTATTAATTTAGTATCCATATTTTTCGAATAATCATTGGGAATTTCTATAGAAAAAATCGTGCTTTTCATAAATGACAGATAATGATGTCACAAAAACTGAAGGAAATTAGTTGTGTTCCATCTCGTGAAGCATATTTACAGATGATCTTACATTTGAAATTAGCTGCAAGACATTCACAGAGAGTCCGTTCTTCTGAGAAAATTGACCATGTAATCGGGCTCTGTAATCTGGCTCTTAATTGAACATTGAAGTGTTTAAATTATATATACAGTATTTTATACTCTTTCAACTGGGAAATAATCAGCCTAATGTTCCGTACTTATCACTACTATGTATTCCACTTATGAAGAATATGCCTGATACTTAACGAAAAATAAATCTTGTTATGCTGCGAATATTTTCAACGAATACCGAAATTGATCCACAATCAAAGCAAACTTGATATGCTATCGAGATATATTTTCGTAACTGAATAATCGAAAATCATATTCCTTTTACTAAATCTCTGGTTATCATGTCTTCTCTAAGTTTTAATAATTTTAAGGCCCAATATCAATTTATTCGAGTTTTTTAAAAATAAGTGAAACATATAATTTTCATAGTAAGGACATTGATCAACATTTAAATCTAAGGGAAATTTTCATGATGTGAGAAAATATGTTATCTAGCCCAAGGGGGAAAGTGCAGGTACCAAGTACCAAATTTGCTCTTTGGTGCCGAGAAGGTGCTGAGGCGCCGAGAAGGTGTTGAGGTGCCGAGAAGGTGCTGAGGTACCGAAAAAGTGCTGAGGTGCCAAAAAAGTGCTGAGGTGCTGAGGGTTCCAATTCTGCACTTCCCCCCTTGATCTAGCCTTTAATATTTCGTTGGACGTCTTTTCATTCGAAGACATATAAACGATTCGGGGCTGGTTCAACTAGCATGTTGGTAACATCTTGACCAATGGCTCCCCATTAAGATTCGAGTATTCGGCGTAGTGTATCTTCGTTTTTTCTTGCCTAATGTTTCTTCACATGACGTTTAATCGGATGCATATCTGCGGAAGATGGTCGTCATTTCAACAGGTCAAGTCCTTTTTTCTTGACTCGATCCTTCACAATATGAGACGTACGTTTCGGATCATTGTCATGTTGGAAGATGATAATCTTTTGCAACTTCTAAATTTTTTATCGCGACCCAAAATGTCGGCTATGCATTTATTTTTATGTTTTGTGAAACATGATGTTAGGTAGTGGCGCTATCTTTAGACCACTACCTTCCTTTTCTTTTCTCTACTCTATCTTCTATGGATTGGTCATCTGGATGATCCATAAGGATATGTGTGGGTCAGTTTGTTTGTTTTAGTTCAGTTGAAATAAAGATAGAACCAGGAGAAGTTAGTCCACAGACTAACAATTGGTGCCGTGACCCGCTTCGACAATTCGTCGACTATGATAAGTTTTGTTTCTTGCTGATCGATTTCTCATTTTCTTTAGGATATATTGGTTCGACATTTATTTAATTATTATATTAAAATGAAATGTTGATGGTTTTTCCTATTACTGTGGAGTTATTGTTATTATTCATTTTCTCTTCGTAAACTTTATCGTTACGTCATCCTCTTTATTTGATTATTATTGTCATGTTTAATTCCTGATTGATTTGGTCATTCCCTTATGTACTTGGTGATTTATTTCCTGCTTTATATGGTGATTTCTTTGGTTATTATTTTATTTACTAGGTGATTTCTTTGGTTATTATTCTTGTTTATTTGGTCATTTATTTGATTATTATTTTTGTCTACCTGGTCATTTATTTGATTATTATTTTTGTCTACCTGGTCATTTATTTGGCTATTATTTTTGTTTACTAGGTGATTTCTTTGGTTATTATTTTTGTTTACTTGGTGATTTATGTGGACTATATTTCATTTATTTTCGTCATTTTTTTTGTATGGTAATAACTCGTTCAAATTATCAACAACTTTTTCAACAAGAAGCACAACGATTATCTGACATCGAAATTGAATCTCCTCAGTATTCCGAAATTTCTTTTAATCATATTGTTTACCGTCCTTTATTATCATCTATCATGGAAGAACAAATTCTGCACACTTTAGCTAAAGAACAAATTAAACGTCTTGCTAAATTTGGTGGTGCCCATCATGAAGATGTTGTTAAATGGTTATCAGATGTTGAAGAAGTTTTTACTCGAGCACAACTTCAACCATCAAATAAACTTTTAGCTGTACAATCATATCTAATCGATTCTGCTGAAAAATGGTTTAGATACAATAAATCTATTATTCTTGATTGGTCCACATTTAAAATTGCAATTGTTAAAGCTTATCAACCATCACTTCATGAAACATTATTAAGATTGGAACAACGACTACAATTATGTGATGAATTTGTTATGGATTATTATCATGATAAAATACATTTATGTTTACAAGCTGATTCGAATATGAGCTCGTCGATGATAATTCATTATTTAACAAAAGGATTAAAACAATCATTAATTGCTCATGTTGTTCGTCGACACCCAGCTACACCTCCTGAATTTCTTGCTGTTGCACAAGATGAAGAAAAAATTCAATTTACATTAAATGGTTTATCTTCTGCTTCACCAAATAAACCTGATCCTTATCCAAATGAAGATTTTCAAATGGATCATCAAGTGAATGCTGTTACACGTCCCGTTAATGATAACAATCGATCCTTTAATTGGCAACATCGTCAACCACTTCCTCAACCACTCATGAATGTACCAACAACTCCATTTTCATCTTCATCTCGTCGTTCTTATTCTCAACGTCGTCCTGTAGCATCTACTGCACGTCAATGTTATACATGTTATGGTTTTGGACATATCGCTCAATATTGTCCCAACCGAAAAAACGTCTAGTGAGGTATCCAGATGGTAATACCTCTACAAAAAAGAAAAAACCATCACCTTCTTCATCATCTTCTTCAATCCATGTTCCAGTCAACCATGTCCCTACTACAATTTTAGTTGATACCGGTGCTGCAATTTCTCTTATTCATGAACAAGCATTATCCAATATGCAACACAAACCTATTACTCCATGTTCATTAAAAGAAGTTCATACAGCAAATAGTGGCTTTATATCTCTTCTTGGTATTGTTAATCTTACTGTTCAAATTAATCATCTTGTAACACACGTTGATGCTTATGTCGTCCGTGATCTTATCTGTCCTATGATTTTAGGTCGGGATTGGATTCAACAAAATTATGCTGACATTAATTTTTGTACTCATCGTCTTTATCTCTATCATGGTCTTGTTTCAACTCCTTTACTACCTTCTCCTCGTCATGAACCAGTGCTTATGTCATTATCACATTCCATTATTATTCCTCCATTTCATCAAAAATTTATTTATGGTTCTGTACCTATTAAATCATTAGATGATGCATTATTTACACCTAATATTGCTCTACAACATGCTCGTCTGGTCCTGCTTCCTCATTCACTTCTTCATATTCGTGATAATCGTGGTGTTGTATCAATTATTAACAACACTCGTCATTCAAAATTAATTCCACGAAATACTCCACTTGGTTTTATTACATCATCAACTGCAACAGCTGATCTCAACGTCGTTTCTGCATCATCACCTATAAACTCTCCTGGGTTTTCTTCTTCATCTTCATGTTTATCTTTATTGTCATGTACACATTGTGGTGTTCATTTTTCTACTGAATTAACATTGTATGATCATTTAGTTAATTGTTGTAATAAAAATTTAACATGTACAACAAAGACTATTACTCCTTTAGTTGAACACATTACTGATCCTATTAAGAAACTGCAAGTTTATCTCATGCTCCACCATTATCACCAGCTTTTTGATGAATCATGCTCCCAAGGTATCACCTGTACACCACAATATGCTATCAACACCGGTTCTCATTCTCCTTTAGCTGAACATCCCCGTCGAGTCTCACACCTTAATCGTCAAATTATTAACAACGAAGTTAAGAAAATGTTAGATAATGGTATTATCGAACCTTCGAATTCGCCATGGGCATCTCCTGTGGTTATAGTTAAGAAATCTGATGGATCTCCAAGATTTTGTATCGACTATCGTCGTGTAAATTCTATTACTCAAAAAGATGTTTATCCACTCCCTCGTATCGATGATGTTATTGAACGTTTAAATGGTTCCCAAATATTCTCAAAACTCGATTTACGTAGTGGGTATTTTCAGGTACCCTTAGCACCTGAAGAACATTCTAAAACTGCCTTCACAACACCTGATGGTCTTTGGGAATTTACTCGACTTCCACAAGGCTTAAAAAATTCTCCTTCTGTTTTTCAACGACTGATGAATCAAACACTTGGATCATTACGTTGGGACGTATGCCTCGCTTATCTCGATGATATTATCGTTTATTCCTCTTCATTCGATCAACATGTATTAGACGTTAATCAAGTATGTCAAGTATTACATGCATCAAATTTTAAATTAAATTCGAATAAATGTGCATTTTTTCAACACGAAATTACATTTCTTGGACATAAAATCAATGCTCATGGTTGTTCACCTAATGATGATAACATTCGTTCCATTCTTCAATTTCCTTTACCTCAATCCAGTAAAGCTGCTCATTCATTTTTACAAATGGTGGGTTTTTACAGAAAATTTATTCCTCGATTTGCTCAAATCTCCGCACCACTTAATAAATTTACTCGTAAAGGTTTCCCGTTTATTTGGACAGAAGCAGAACAATTAGCATTTGATCAATTAAAAACTGCTATTACATCTCCTGCCGTTCTTATTCTACCTGATCCTTCACAACCATATATTATTCGTACAGATGCTTCTCGTGTTGGTATAGGTGCAGTATTGTTACAACAACAACCACCTGACTCTATTAGTACACCAACTTCCGCACTATATAAACCAGTCGCTTTTGCATCCCGAAGCTTAAAACCAGCCGAAAAGAAATATTCTGCTATTGAACTTGAAGCATTAGCTATTTGGTGGAGCGTTACTCAAAAATTTCGATCATATATTGAAGGTCAACAATTTCTCCTTGAAACTGACCATAAACCATTACTGTCATTAATGAAAAAACCTTATCACAATACTCGTATTGAACGATGGATGACGACATTACAGCAATATGATATGATTATCCACCACATAGCTGGTAAAGACAATACAACTGCTGATGCTCTTTCCCGTTATCCAGTTGATAGACCTGATATTAATGATGAAGATACACCTCATCTTATTACTTCTTCCACTCAAACTGAAGATCTTTTCGTCAATGCTGTTACAACTCGCTCGATGATACGAAACCATCCACCTGCTGTTCCTTCAACAACAACTTCATCCTCATCTCCTTCTTCCAAACCAACAACTCTACCTGTTACAACTTCATCATCATCCTTTCATGATATGAAGCTTCTCTTCGATTACGATACATTACTTCTACATCAAAATCAAGACCCTGTTATTCAGAAAATAAAATCTGCTTCTCCATTAAATCTTCAATATACACTTGATGATCATCGTATCCTTTATAAACTTATTACTCGTCGAACTGGTCAAGTACTTCAATTACCTTATGTGCCTGCTTCCTTAATTTCTCAAGTATTACTGACGTATCATAACTCGACATTTAACGGTGGTCATTATGGTATTAGACGCACTTTTTACAAGATACGTGATCGTTTCTTCTGGCCACATATGTACAAAGATATTGAACAACACATCTTATCCTGTCTTAATTGTCGGAAGACTAAACCTTCTCGTCGAAAACCTGATGGTCATTTACATTCAATTGCACCACCTCGTGGAGTATGGGAACGTCTGGCTATGGATTATGTTGGTCCTGTACCTCAATCTAAATCGGGTAATAAATATTTTCTTGTACTAACTGATCTATTTTCGAAGTTTGTTGTCACCAAAGCCGTTCCTGATAACACCTCAACAACAGCTGCTAAATTTTTATTATATGATGTCTTTATGATCTATGGTGTTCCATTCGAAATTATTACTGATAATGGTCAACATTTTTGTTCTTCTTTATATGAATCTCTACTCAAGTTAACTCAATGTTGTCATGTTAAAACCACACCTTATAATCCCCAAGCTAACGGTCAATGTGAAAGACATAATGCAACTTTAGTACCAAATTTAGTTGCACTTTCTAATCAATCTCGATCTAACTGGGATAATAAATTAGCCGCTACAACTTTTAATTATAATGCCACTCGACATGATTCTACTGGTTATACTCCATTTGAATTAATGTTCGCTCGTCAACCTCGTTTTACCGCTGATTTATCCTCATCTTCTACATCAACTTCTCTCACGGTCTCTCACTATCACCATACTATGCAACAATTTATTGAACATGCAAAAATTGCTGCTCGAACAAATAATCTTCGACATCAGCAATCATCTAAACAACGTTACGATCGACATCGCTCGAATCCTCAACATCCTGTTGGACAACTCGTCTTAATTCGCAATCGAAATCCACATATCAACAAGTTCTCCTCGAAATTCGTTGGACCATACACCATTATCGATCGATTACATGATAAAACATATCTCGTTAAAAATGATAATACAGGTCATCAAGCACAAGTACCTGTACACGACATTCGATCCCTTAATTAACATCTTATATTCTGATGAATTTATACTTTTCTATGACTCAAACCATACCTCATCATATACGCATACATATATATATATAAAAAAAAACAAAAAAAAAACAACAACTACCGATTAACTATAGCTTATCCTCAATTATATTTTTTCACCTTTACTGTATTAGTCTTTCTGTTCTCAGTTTGGATATGATTATACCTTGTGTTTTTTTTTCTTTGATCTGTTTTCTGTTTCTTTCGTTGATGTATTTTCGTTTCTTTGTTTGATGTTTATTTTAGTGAACAGATCTTGCTGTTCACTGGTAAAGGGTGGAGGTGTTAGGTAGTGGCGCTATCTTTAGACCACTACCTTCCTTTTCTTTTCTCTACTCTATCTTCTATGGATTGGTCATCTGGATGATCCATAAGGATATGTGTGGGCCAGTTTGTTTGTTTTAGTTCAGTTGAAATAAAGATAGAACCAGGAGAAGTTAGTCCACAGACTAACATGACGTAAATGTTTTAGCGGTAAATTGTAAAAAAATAGTACTCGTAGAACAATTCTTTATGGGTTGATAAAAATGCAACATATACGAAAATTTTACTTTGGGCAAACAGCATCTAGCCAAAATCTACCACTCGAAGGAGAATCTTGATAAAAAAAAAATTATCTAATGAAAAAAAAAGCGAGGCTTAGTTGATTGCTAAAATTCCTTGAAAAATATAAAGACTTTGTATGAGTGGACTTTTTCTATGTTCTTTGTCTTGCTTTCAGATTAAATAAAAACATATAGAACTTGTTGAACATCGTCTATATCGATTTCATAATCATAATAGATGAACAAGGAAATTTCAAGATTTATCGAGTTTTTACTCGATACAGAAGCAACATCGGAATTATCATTCATCGAAGCGACTGCAAACAAATGTCACTTGTATTGCAAACGTAACAAATCAATTTTTGAGAAAATAGTAAAAGAAAAATTTCAACAATGGAAAAATTATTACCAAAAAGAGGAATGCGCACTTGCTGCAAGGCTAACTATCAATGCTGGAAATGAATTGTCCGATAATGAATCCGAAAGTGAGTCTGATCAGGAATCATCATCGGACGACGAAGAGAACAAACCATCTCAACAACCAGTACATAAACAAGACCAGGTTGATTATTAAAATTTGTAGGTTTTAATTCATAGAACTTTATTTTCATAGACATTCAAATCGGTCAAACACGCTGATATCTACATTGACCCATGTAGTCAATGTAAACGACTTCTACAATTTTTATACTATTGTCAACAACACAGCAATGATATGGCCGATCTTTATTTTCATACGCTTAAAAATTGTGTTAGAAATGAAAATGAAAATTTGAGTGCTGTTGCTTTACAACAAATAGCTTTACATATTTCCGACGAAGAAGAAGTATCTCAACGTCTTCTTAACTGTCTTCCCGCAAATCAATCATCTTCTGCTGCACCTAAAATCCATCAACCTATCTTAAAGACAATTCAAAGTCTAATTGCAAGAAAAAAAACTAATCAAAACATCCTTACCATGATGTCATCAGACGACTTCGATATTCTCTACCCATATCGAGCTCGTTTTCTTGATTTACATCGTGAATTTCGTGACAGTATGCATTATTTTATTGATGGTGATTCATTTCTTCTATCTATTGCTCATCATATCAATGTTGATCTTAATGCATACTATGGCAATACTTTACATGTTGTTTTTATTATTGAGCGTATCCTGCAAACACTATTCAATCAAGCACAGCAATGTAATTATACCTTAATATTTTTCGACTGCCATTATTATTTATATGAAAACGAAAAATCTATATTGAATATTTTACGTGCTTGCTTGATTGCTCATGTTTTTTATAACATAAATCAATATGGATCAGCCAAAGTACGACAATTCTCATCGTGGATTGACGCCGAATATGTAAAATTTATTCGCGAAGAAAAACCACTGTTTATTTTCTATCATGACATGTCAAGTGTCGATGTTTGTAACAATAGTGTTCTATCGAAAGCGACATTAAGGGAACTTATCTATGTTTATCGTTTATTTGGTAATTATCATCAATATTATCTTGAATGTAGTTTATATCTAATGAATAAATTAATTCTAACTGATACAGTGGTGAAATGTTTTCAAATTAAATTCACGGAAAGATGTTCACAGACACAACTACAAACGACCATTAGATTAGTATTATCGTCTCATCAAACTAATATTATTTTGGATAAAGATGATGCAATCAAATTGGAAAAACTGATAACAAATCAAGATGATGCACGACTTTTTTTCTATCTTAAAACCATAATGACTTTCATTCGGAAGGAAAGTAACGATCAAACAAAGAAAGAAAATTTGTTCAATCTTTTAAGTCCACTACTTGTTCTACATGTTGCTCTTCTTATTCGTTTATCATTAATTGATCGTCATATACCAATAAACTTTCCTTCGATCACATTTAGTTCGATGTTTTCTCAATCGATGATACAATTTCAGCAACAACTGGCAATATGTTTATCATCGTATGTATCAGATTTATCGTATTCAAAAGTCGCTGATATATTCGATGGACGTCTGTTTGCTTTTACTCTCTATCAATTGAAAGAATCATCGTCGAAGATTCGATTTGATTCCGATACAATGAATATTATCAAGCAATGCTTAAGTTTATTGAACATTTCAATGCCTGAAAATCTGTTTCACAATATAGTAAACCAATTAATTCAATCGAACCATATTATATTCTCAACATTAGCCACTGATGAGCAATCAGTTTCAATGGAAAAAAAGAAAATTGCAAAAATATCCAATGCATTCATTGATACTTATTTAGCGCCAATAATGTCAAAAAGTGATCAATGGACGTTTGAATTTACCGATCCAGATGATAGTTCTTTAGCTCGTTATGAAGGTACACATTCTGTTTGTCCTATAATGCGTCAGCTATTTAAATAAATTTTGTATTCAATAGGAAAATATCATTGGCATGTATACAAAGAGGTACGTTTGCTAATTACTCAGTAATCTACTGATAATCTATTCTCAATTTTTTCAGGTTGGTGATGCGCTAAGTCGTATAAGAAATAATGATGATGACAATAAAAACACAACCAAATATCGTTTCCGAACAAGAACTGAACAAAGATTGTAAGAAAACATAATCATGTGACTGTACATGTCGTTACAATTATGAGAGTGCAGGCTTAGGGCAGATAAAAGGATTGCGCATACATGCAACTTCTCCCTTGAAACATTTTCGCTTGACATCACAAAATTCAGTAATTAACTTTAATTATTTGGTTCTTTTTTCAGGGATTAATGAGTTCGAATAAAATTCGGGTCGAAATTCCTGTAAATCTCACATAAACTTCGATTAATGTGCTCCGTTTCTTGTTTATATTTCTCATATCTTCCATAGTCTCTGCTAGATATTTTCCCGTTGTAGAATGTAAGTGTGACCCACATGCATTTGAAGTAATCTATTTTAATCTGAGCACTGACTGTTTTTTTTCACCTTGTACATTTTTCTATCTCTTATAGTTTCGCTTATTTCACTTTATACGGCAAATCATTGACTAGTCGAGATGTTCGAGATAATCAATTACAAATAGTATATCCTGCTACTTCATCCAATACGTCAAATAGTGAAGAGCTGGATTTGAATAGAGTAGCTTCAGCGTCTGGAGATAAGAAGAAAGGAAAAGGAAAACAAGCAGTTCACCAGACAAAAGCGGAAAAGATTATTGAAGAAAATAAACAACGAAAACTTGATAAATCTATTGGCAGTGAACGTGATCAAGTTACTAATGTTGAAGTTTTATTGAAACAAATTCCACTTGGTGATTATTCAAAAGCTATCGAAATAATTGATGAAAGTTTACCGAATTTTAAAACACCTGTTAATCGTATTGAATTGCTCAAACAAAAATTTCGTTTACAACGAAAATACTTAAAATTACTGAAACAGAAAAATGTTTTATCGGTAGAAGAAAAATTCAAATTAGATTATCTTAAAATTGATTTCTTTGGTACAATGACAGAAATGGCCCACATCGAGAATACGGCTGATGTATTTAATCAAAAACGAGAATATTTAGAAGAACTTGTTGATGATTCATCGTTAGATCGAGAAAAATGGTACCGATTTCAAATGGAAAAAATCAATAGTCGATTACCACGACATGAACAAGGCTTACCCGATGATCGAGTACCTGATTTCATTCCCGATAAATGGCAAATTGAATTTCTTGATGCTGTTGATAAACATCAATCTGTCATAATTGTAGCACCTACTGCTTCAGGTTAGCTCATTGGTTTCTCTAAATAATTATTTTCATTCATTCATTTGTTTATTTATATATAGGCAAAACTTATGCATCATATTATGCTATGAATAAAGTGGTCAAAGATCAAAATGATCCAAATGGTATTTGCGTATACATAGCACCAACGAAAGCTCTTGTTAATCAAGTTGCTGGTAGAGTAATCGTATTTTTTCTTAATCTAAATCAATCTATGCATAAATTTTAGCGACAATTTATTCTAAATTTGGTCCAATATTCGGAATTTTTACACGAGATTTTCGTAGGAATATGAATGAATGCCGAATTTTAGTCACTGTTCCACAATGTATGGAAATCCTTCTTCTATCACCGAATCATCAACGTTGGTGTAAAAGAATAAAATATGCTATTTTCGATGAAATTCATTGCATGTCGGGTGAAATTGGATCTGACGTTTGGGAAAAAACGATGTTACTTATTAATTGTCCTATGATTGGTCTTTCAGCCACAGTTAACAACGGAGAAGAAATGTGTCAATGGATTGAACATGTTGAAGAACAACGATCTAAAATATTTAAAACGCCGAAGCCTCGTCGAGTTCGTTTTATTATCCATCATGAACGTATGGCTGATTTAAATAAATATCTATATTCAAATCGAGAGCTACATCCAATTCATCCGATCGGTGTAATGAACGCAAAACAACTAATAACTCGAGGTGTTCCCAAAGATTTTTCATTATCACCTTATGAAACTTTGCAATTGAATGATGCTATGAAAACATTTCCGAATGATACAAAGTAAGTAGGACATTTATGTGCTCTACGACCAACACTTTTTTTTACGGCTAAAAAAAATTATTATTATCAAACTTCCTATGATAAAGCTAATTGTAAATGTTTTTTCATTTCATGATAGAAACAATGAGATGAAACCTAATTCAATACCAACATTAACAGAATACTTTTCACCCGATTGGGTTATCGAACGAAGTAGATGCAATAATTATTCTCGACTCGTTTGTAAGCAATTCAATGATCTAATTGAAAATAAAGAAAGTTCATGTATTGATTCGATTGCAACATCTCTTAAACCAATTACTTCAAAAGATATTCAGTATCCTGAACCAAAAGCAATGTCATCATTGATAATTGATTTTATATTGACATTGAAAGAAAAAAATCTTCTACCATGTATGGTTTTCTCGGACAATCGACTATTATGTGAACAGATGGCTACATCTATTGCTGAATATTTTGAAAATCTAGAAATAGAATTACGAGAAACAAAGTATAAAGCTCAAATTGAATCATTAAAAAACCGTATAGAAACAATGGAACAACTGAAGAAAAAATCCAAACCGAAAAAACCAACAAAGCCAAAGAAGAGAAATCACGATGACAATGAGACTATTGAATTAGAAATGCCAGAAGAAGAAATAAATGATTATATAATACTTTCGGGACATGAACAACAATTATTGGATGGCATTCTGGATGAAGGCACTTTAGCAAATCGAAATGGATGTGACCGAGAATTAGTCGATGATCTATTAGAGCGAGCATCATCGGAAAATCCAAAATTAGTTGGTTACATACGACGAGGTGTAGCTTATCATCATGCTGGATTAAATAATAAAGGTCGAGTGGCGGTTGAAGCCCTATTTCGTAATCGATATGTTCAAGTTGTTTTCTCAACAGCAACACTTGGTATGTAATTACAATATACAGGCCAAAATTTGTCTGAAAACTAAAACGAAGGGTCTTTTTCTTTCGATGTCAGCATCTAGTACAAATTGAAACAAACACTTCATTAGCTGAAATATGAGGAAGATGATCAGGAATATTTTTGGATGCAAAAAAAGCTTAGAAAAGAAATTCCTAACACCCTTTTCTGTTTTAATTTTCGTTTTAATCATATAATCAGTGAGAATTCTTAGTGTTTTTCTTTTCTGTTGCAGCATTGGGTATTCATATGCCAACAAAAACAGTTGCTTTTGTTCGAGACTCAATTTACCTTGATGCTTTACAATATCGCCAATCGTCAGGTCGTGCTGGTCGTCGTGGTTTTGATGTTCAAGGGCATGTTGTATTTGTGGACATACCATTGCCAAAAGTTAGCCATTTGATAACATCAGCTATACCGAATATTCGCGCGCATTTTCCAACAAGTGTTACATTTCTATTGCGTCTTCTTCATTTATGTTCAACTGCAAAAGATTCCACGGATGCAATTAATCGATCATTAATAACATTACAATGCCCTTTACTTTCACAATCGTCATTAAACCAAAATTTGATAGACATTCAAACACGTTTTCACAGTTTATTTACATTAGATTTTCTTTATCGATTAAATTTGATTGATCGACATGGTAATCTTATTGGCTTAGCTGGTCTTCTAACGCATTTACATTATCATGAACCAGCAAATATTTTACTCGTCTATCTAATGGATACTAGATATTTTCATATAGTTAAAGATGGCGTAGGAATTATGACTGTATTCGCTTATCTCTTTACTTATATGCCATGGTAAGTAACTTATCTATTCTATTATATATATTTATAATTTTTATATTAAAATTCTAGGTTAATTACACGTAACGAATATGCAAATTTAACTGATATACGCCGCGAAAATAAATTTAATTCGAAATTATTTTTACCACCGGTTTCTAAAGAATTTCGAAAACGTGTTGATATGTATAATTCAATAGTTAAAGATGTTTATGGATGTTATATAGAAAATGTAACAAAATATTTACGTTCAATGAAAACCGATCGTGAAGAGACGTTACCTTTTTCGAATATATCATTTTCTGAACAATCAGACTATGACGATGGAACATTTGAATATAATCTTCATCATCACCAATCACAACAAATAAACAATCCATCGATATCTCCATTTGCTAGTCTATCTGGTCTTACACATGAACGTTTTATGTCGAATTACAATGCCACAATTGGCTCATGGGATCTTGCCTATAATCTTGACTTCTCACCAAAACTTGTTCCATACGTAGATATCGATTGTCGTGATCATACAAATACAGCGTATCATTTGAATAGTTATGCATTGGATTTTTTTAAACAAGGTTCAGAAAAATCATTGATTGCAGAAAATGAATTAAGTCCTGGAGATACATATAATCTTCTATTTGATATTCATCTTGTACTTTCGTCTGTTAAAACTTCGTTAGAAGTAATTATAAAGAATGAAAGTAAACAGACTGCAAGCAATGATTTAGAAATATTTCGTCCATTATATAAATCATTATCAAATGTGCAAAACATCTTTGCAAACAATTTTAAGAGACAATATCCAAGTAGAAAGCAATTGTAAACAAATTCATCACGAACATTTCATTTCGTATTATGAAATGAAAATATAGAAAGACTTTGTTTTTATTTTTTTTAAATAAGATAAAATGAAATAAAAACTTGTATTTTTCAAATTATCTTTTGGCTTTTTGTCTGATAGTTATGAGGGACAAGCTGTCAACAGAGACATTTTGTAATAATTAATACTGATTTTAATTGCATTTCCTACATAGGAGACGTCAGCATTCATCTATGCTTTTATCTTTATTGTGCTACCTGTTGGATTATATTGCCTCAATAAAACGTATGTATATCAAACAGTGGAAGATCAAAGTAGGTAAGACTATGTATTTAGATCAAGAATCGCATCTTTCTTCCTGACATTTCTCGTTTGATAATCAGCCTCAGTGATATTTTTAAAATCTCACTATCATTTGTATTACCGCAATCTTGAAGAAAAAATCTGCTCATCACACTTCCAAGTAGGAAATTTCCAACTTAAGATAAAAATTCAATTGTTCTGTTTATAAACATAATGAAATGTATTTCAAAGTTGGAAATTTCTTTTTCAACATTGTCAACGTTGTTTTATATTTCTCGTTGATATGAAAACACTACAAAGGTCATTGAATTTTGTTCTTTTCTTCACTCACGTGCCAAGCAATGCTGCTGTGTTCGTGAATCATAGCTGCCAAAGAGAAAGAAATTTCTCAATGAGCGAATAAATTTAAAAAAACCAAATTTGAAGAGACACTGGGTATAAAGAAGACGCACAGACTCCTTTCATTCACACTCAATTTCTGATTTTACAAGTCATTATCAACAGTTAACCAACAAGTGGGTCTTTCTTTGATCATACGAAAAATAGGAAGCAACTCTTTGTTATTCTCTAGATTTCAAGCATGCAAATCTTTGTCAAAACCCTTACAGGCAAAACTATAACTCTTGAAGTTGAAGCACAAGATACGATTGAAAATGTTAAGGCTAAGATTCAAGAAAAAGAAGGCATTCCACCCGATCAACAGCGTTTGATCTTTGCTGGTAAACAGCTGGAAGATGGTCGTACACTTCAAGACTACAATATTCAAAAAGAAGCAACACTTCATTTGGTTCTTCGTCTTCGTGGTGGCATGCAAATTTTCCTTAAGACCCTTACAGGCAAAACTATAGCTCTTGAAGTTGAAGCACACGATACGATTGAAAATGTTAAGGCTAAGATTCAACAAAAAGAAGACATTCCACCCGATCAACAGCGTTTGATCTTTGCTGGTAAACAACTAGAAGATGGTCGTACACTTCAAGACTACAGCATTCAACAAGGAGCCACACTTCACTTGCTTATTCGTCTTCCTGGTGGTAAATAAACATGAAAATGAATTATTTTATATATTTTTTTCAAAATTCCTTGTACTGAAACAGTTTTCTTTTATTGATTTTCTTCATAACAAAATATTATATTATATCATAAATAAATATGTTTCATCCTATGATTAGGCATTGTTAATTTCGTTTAACTTGAAATAAAAATTGAAGCATTTGAAAATTTGAATTTTTTGCTCTGCGCGAAATTATAGCATAATTTGTTTAGAAGTTCTACCATTAATTAGTAATTTTATTCATTTCGAATATTCACTTGGTTCTATATCAAATGTGTTAAACAGGATATTTTGTAGAAAATTAATTATTTTAGTTAAAAGAAAATTACTTCTCTGCATTGCAAGCTTCAGTTTATAAATCGATAACTAGCGACACCATTTTTTTATATACTGTACTTTACAGTCAATCCTATTGTCGTTTCATATTTCAAGCAAGATTTTTCTAATGTAAATCTTTACTAAGTTTTAACAGAAAGCGCATTTTTTATTGTTTCTTTTTAACGGATCATTTAAAAATAATTATCACTGGCCTGTTTGATAAAATGAAATTAGGAATAATTGACTGAAAGCAAAACAGATATGAACGGTATATTTGATAGTGCTACAATGTAATGAGAACTTCTTTTTTTCTTTTCATGTCTCCTTAAACAGAAGATTTATTCGAGTTCGTGGCATAATGGAAACTGAAAATGTATTTGATGGTTCCAGCTGTTGCCAGCAGTAAAATGATCAACTCTTCACTCAGTAATTGGATAACATTACATATATACTAGAGTGAAAGGAGTCAAACTACACAGGACGAATTCTGATTCTGACTTATCATATTGTATTAACATTAAAAAGTATGCACAAAGAGCGGCGCGTAAAGAATTATACTGTTAGTATTTTCAAAATTGTTCCTTTTTCTTGAACTTCATTCGGCTGAGGATGTGCGGATATGGGTTTTCTCTCCATACACAGCGTCAAGGCGTCCCTCACACCCACACTCAGAACGATCCACCCAATAAAAACTTGTAAAAGTATTTTCAATCTTATAAAACTTTTCATAAGGGAGAAAAATTTCGATTAAATATGTTTTAAAAAGCACATATTAACGATTTAAAATGATAATTTAGTCGATTTTGCAATAGACTCTATTTTCATTTCTTTCTGTTAAATTTATATTGAATTGCTAGTTGAACTCTGCATTTATTTCATTCTTAATTTTCTCTTTCAAATGAAATATTATCGGCATTAAAAGATCAATCGAAATCGTTATTTAAGAAATAGTAATCATATTACATCAGAATATAGATTATTTTAATCTTTTAAATAGAAAACAAGAGCTATAACTACTACTAAAGATGCTATCCAATAGAATGAATATATTCTTCTAACTCAATTATCCCGTGCGATTATCTATTTAAACATTGGTGATTTTTGTAGTTGAATTTATTAATTTTGGTATGATAGAAAACTTTTTATAGTGAAAATACTTTTTATTCTGTAAAATATTTTACATCTGTGCGTAACATGGAAAGTACCGAAATCGTTAATTATTTAATCTTGTTTTTGAGCTAAAAATGGCATTTATCTTTTTTGCAGAAGAAGAAAAATAAAAATAATTTTTTTATCAAAAACCATATATAGATTATCTCTTTATGAGACTATCCACAGAGTACCAAGGTTCTTAATCAAACATGTCCAATTTATTATCTTGAAATTACCTTGTTTTAAATCATTACCACCAGTTCTTTTTTTGTTGTTTAGATTTCTAGATTAAAGCGAAAGGTTTAGTTAAAGCTGAGTAGTTTACGTCGATTCGACGGTTCATTGTAATCATCTTCCATCATTGCATAAAAATACATCTACACTACAATTGTTAAGAATACATAAGCAAAATGAGTTGCTTAATGAATATTGAGAATGTGTGTGTGTGTGTGTGGATATTGGATGTGGAAACTTTACTCATACCCATACATTAATAAACAAGTGCAAATCTTAGCCATTATAACTGAATGCACCGAAGAGTTTATTCAAACGTTTTAAAATATACATTAATAGCTATAAAACAGTTCACACTGAAACGTTGATTAATCATACAAACAATTAGCTGTTAGTTTATTAACAACTGAAGAAAAAGAAATAAGTATGCAGCAAACAGAGTGTACATGGTGTCGGTAATGACTAGTCTTCTTTGTTGGCAGTGTTCATTTGATGCACTCTATTCAATTTGTCCTTTCGAAAAGCTAGTTTAAATGAAAAAAAACACCATTTAATCATTTTTACTCTCATATATGCGAGGGATTCTACTACTTATGGTAAAAATTTTTTTTGAAAAAGAATGATTGAAGCAACTTGTCAGTGAAGTTCCTTCCGGGAGCTAAAATGTGGAACTCATGTCTTGTGACGTAATAGCTTTATGGTATATTGCTAGAGAGGCTAAGGTAATTTATTTTGAACAAATATCCAATATATAAACTCACAATTAAAATAATTTTTATAATTGATATGCGCGTTTTCAAAATTTTCTTATTTAAAATATGTTCGCATTGATATTTACTTTTCTACCGACTGATGTGATTTATTCAGCATTCTTGTATTAAACAAATTTACATATATATTGTCGTATACATTTTGAATGTCTAATGTTTTCTCCTAATCATACTATACACGGCAGATGGCCTAAGAAACGATAAATATCAATTCAATCATCGTTTTGTTGGTTTAACTACCATATTACACCTTTTATGTACATCGATTTAATCTTTCATTAAATCTCCTAATTGAAATTCTTTTCTCTTCATGCTTTTTAGCGTATGCTGTTGAGTTTAGCCTGCACTTAAATGGATAAGCCTATACTTTGTCATGTCTCCTTATTCTGCATTAGCTAGACCAATCATTTTAGCACTTTACCGATTGACACCGAAATGAAATGCTTTTGCTACATTAGCACTCATCTCCCTCTCTCCTCCCATATTTCAAATAGTTGAACTCTATACACTTCCAGAATAATATAGGCACTATTACTATTTTTGGTTCTTTTTCTCGTTACTATGGGAACCAATTTCATAATACTTGCTTCTTTCCCGCTCCTTATTCACCCCCACCCCACCTCATTCCCACCGTTGCTAAAGAGACCTATTCAATACATTTTATTTTCAATTTACTTGGTTGATAAGGCCTAGGCTGGAGCCGCAAAACCTTGTTATACAACTAAGTATTATCAATGGATAAATACCTAAAAGTATAAGAAAAAGTGGCTTTGCATAGTACCACTTTTTTCGCTTGCCTAATTCACAGACCGGAAAACTTTAGCGCGAAACTAATGCAATCTCCAATACAGTACGAAACATCAAGTTTCAAGTGATTTATTCGGCATAAGCACATAGCTGATAAGTGCTCAAATTTGTTTCAGATTTTCTAGTTGGAGAGGGGATTGATGGGAACTAAAAGATGAGTCTATCTCTACTTTTTAAATTTCTCTTGTTATAAGTAATCTAAGATGTTGGCACTTACATCATAAAATGTATCTTCGATGTTGTATTTGTAGCGAAAACAAATTCGCGATATTTTGTAACTTAGCCAAGAGATAGACAAAAGTGGTAGGATAAAGTATCGGTCATACTCGTGTGTCAATGAATACCATCAAAATGTACATTATTCGAAAGCGACAAAAGCTAATAGGTTGCGATTTTCAGCGATGAATACTGCCTAATCTGATGAATATCTAGCATAAAAACTTTTTCTTAAAAGCTTATTGGTTTCACAGAAGATTTAGTAGGAGGCGTGATGTTTATTTTGACGCCTCCTGGAACAGCTGAAAGGAATTTTATTTAAATGAAACAAAAACAATTCGAATAAAAAATAAAATTATGGATAAATAGATCGTTTCAAATCGTATAAGAAATATAGCAAAACATTCTTTACGTTTTCCATTTATACCTGGAAAAAATTAAAGAAAGAGAAGCATGCGAGGAGTTAACATAAAAATACATGAAATCCGGCACACAGAAAAAATTATTTTGAATGTTGTAGGTAAATAACTGTCTGTAGAAGACTGGTTTTAGTAGTGGATATAGAGAATGATTGATAGAAAATTTGACGAAAACCTTGTCCAAGTTGATCAAACAGAAACTAAGAAACAAGGAACACTCTTTTTGAAAGTCAAACGGTGCAATGGATATTATAATCACTTATGTATGTTTAATAACCCACAGCTTTCATAATTTATTTTAATGAAAAAATAATTTTAATATTAGGACGATAGTATGCAGAAACAGGTTCAACTAATTGAGACCTTTAATTACTTCGGAACAAATATATTTGCCAGTGGCCATTTTAATTCGTTTATATTTTCTTGGGTGTGGGCGTGGGTGTGAGTGTAAATCTTTCATTATCACACCCACCCACACCCTCAAGATAGTTTTTGCGATTCTACCTGAGGGTGTGGGCATGGGTTATGTTATTACTCACACTCCAACAGCACCCACATCCATAAATAGATAATGATTTAGAAATTTTCCTGTTGGATTATCCAACATGAAGAATCCTTCGAGACAATACTTCAAGCTGACCCCAGAATATCCTAGGTATTGAGTCATTTGTCACACACAGAAACAAAATACGGTTGAAAATTTCTGAATGACTTCGAGATTGGAATATAACATTTAACGAAATGGCTACCATTTTTTCAGTAAAAGTTAGATTCATTTTTTTTTGTAATTATTGATTGACTCTGAAGCTAAATAATTTCCTTATATGGTCAGAAAGAAATATTGATCAAGAAATAGATATTGAAGAAGCTCATTGATTTCAAATTTCTGCAATAAAGACCGCAATATGAGCAAATTCAACTATATTTATAATGATTTTCATAAATAATACTTACATTAGAAAATTGAACTTGCAAATCATAAAGAAGTCATTTATTATTTCTTCTTTTATTGTGTATTTCATTTAAAAATCTCCTGTGATCTCATGAAGACAGTAGATCATCGATATTAAACAAAGAATAAGACATTTTGCTTATTTATCTGTAGCTTTTAAAAGGAGAGAATTTTGATACAGATATATTCTCACTTTAGTATATTTCACACTACTATAGTAATTAAAATTTATTCTGAAATAAAATAGATAATATCTTATAAACTGAACTATTTCAAAGAGTAGCCAAAACACAAATAAATTTAGAGAAAGTCAAGCATGATTTTTTTTGTAATTTGCTTAGTAATAGTATCGGCGAAACGATCAACAAGTTCAGCTGTCATATTACTGTTTTCTGCTGCAATATCACAAAATATAGTTCTAAGATCATCATCTTTTGAGGTTTCGTACATTTTTCCACGTCCACATAAAGCCATATCATTCAATAATTTGATATCTTCCGGATTCG
The DNA here is from genome assembly GCA_905331475.1 of Rotaria socialis. Taxonomy (NCBI): domain Eukaryota; kingdom Metazoa; phylum Rotifera; class Eurotatoria; order Philodinida; family Philodinidae; genus Rotaria; species Rotaria socialis. Next base: position 43,142 of record CAJNYU010004696.1, on the reverse strand, counting down.
TAGATAGTTCTTCGCCGAAAGCAACAGTATGACATTTAAAATTGTGCCTTTGGTTGTACTTTTGTTTTAGATCAGTAATAAGCGATGCTGGACGTTCCTGTGATTGATCTTGTCCATCGGACATGAAAATCATCACCACCGATAACCTTGTTGAATCGCGTTGAATCACTTCCTCTGCTGCCTTTAAAGCATTGTAATAATTTGTGCCACCATGTAATTGCTTAATACTACGAGGAGCTGTGGTAAGAGGTTTTCGCTCAAAGACAATCTGGGCTTCATCGCTAAATTGCACGACACTAAACATATCATCATCACCTTGATGGTTTTTACGACTTTCTAAAAAGGCAACATAAGCTCGTTCTAAAGCTTTCCAATGATCATTCATTGAATTGGATCCATCAAGTACAAAAAGAAAATGAAATGGCTGCAGGACTTGCTCATCTTCTTGGAATGGATGAAAGACAGTAAAAGATTTATCTGAATCTTTTCTTTTGTAGTAATCAGTAAATGCTTTTTGCATCGTTTGCGTTTCTGCGTTTTTGATACAACATAGTAGCAGATCGATTTCACAGTTCTTTTTGAGGAGACGATCACAGATTTGCTCCAATGTACGTGATTTCACTCCCTAGAAAAGTAGAATTTTCTATAAATAAAACATTATCGATACGTGGATATCTGAAACGGGAAATTTCTTTTCTGATGCAAACAGATGTTTGTATATTAAGAGCTTATTCTTGTTTACTTTTACGATCTAATTTTATTTTTTTATGTGTCGCAATTCAAAAAGACGACTTTTGATTCTAGGATATCTAATATTGCTTGACGTATCTGTCAGCTACTGAATTAAAAAACAAATCATTATGTTTTGTTTCTATACCTTAGGATAATTATCGCGAAGTTTTTCATTCAGTTCTCCGTGACCTGGAGCGTCTGTGATAAGAACGATACAACGAGCACTTTTTGGTTTCCACCAGTTCAATCTCGAACATCGATGCAACGCACCGAGCACGTCTTCAGGAAGATCATCACCACCGGTTGCAGTTAATTTGTTCAGGAATTGATCGACTGGATTGACTTGATCGACTTGATCATCGACTTGATTAGTAAATTCATAGACACAGAATTGTTCGTCATCCCAATGATCATGAACGTCTCGGTAACCAACGATAGCAAGACGCAATTGAAAGTTGAGTGATCCATGCTTTTTCCTAATCGTATCTTTGATACCCGATATAATTTGTTGCATCTGCAGTTTCATAGCAGAGAGCCATGGTGACATGCTGCCTGTACAATCGATACAGAAGCAAATATCCAAAATAATATCCGTTGACGATGAAACGTCATTGATCAACTTCATACGCCGCTCGCCAGTCAACTCCTCAGCTATGCATGAAAAGATTTTATCTGATCTAATATTGTCAAAAAGACCTTCCAATACATTTCGATTTGTCATATTTTGTTCTTCAGGTGTGTCTGTTAACCTTTCTATGGAATTGACTTCAGTTTCGTGTTCGAAGAGAGCTCGCAAAGCTTTCGGCAATCCATATACAGTGGCACATTGAAGATATCGCTTGTAAAACTTTTCGAGATTTGTTTTATCGATCCCAATAGCCATAGCAATGATATCGATGCCATTCTGTACGGCGCGTTCTTGTACCATAATCAATTTATTTCGACAACTACTGTAGCCATCAGTGAGAATAAAAATTTTCTTTTCACCTCGCGTCGAACATTGTTGAAGTAGATCAACACCGACCTCAAGTGCATCAGCATCTCTTGTTTCATCATCTCGGTCAAAACACAATTCCTGCATGAGCGTATAGATCGTCATAGCATTCCATCCTTGTTCATTAGTTTTTATTAATCGAACAGTTCGCCCGAAAACTACGATTGAAAATTTATCGATGCCAATCTTGATTAATGCAGCAATCAATACAACAATAGCATCAAGAGTACCCAAACTGAGTGTACCAAACATTGACGTTGAAACATCAACTATTAGGCATATGGTATGATCCCGTTTGCCTCCAGCAAGTTTAGCACCAAAGATTTTTTTATGATTCCAGTCAGTTGCCAATGCTTTGATCACACCAGGCATATAAAGTGATGAACCTCGTAATGCTTCTCGTCTTCGGGTAAATCTGTTAAAACGAAAAATAAGTTCACCAAACACCGTTGATACGACATCAATTAGAGCTGAAAATCGATTTTCATCATTGAGCCAAGTCTTTTCAGCATCGAGGATAGATGGACTGATCTTGAGTGATTCATAATACTGTCGAAGTTTGCCAATAGCATGCGAACTATAGTCTGTATAGTCGATATTACGTGTTACATATGTTGTGAATTCAGCATGAATCTGAAACAAATCATTGCAATGCATTAGAAGGAAAATCACTCTCGAAAACAGCTTACCTGAGTTGATTCAGGGATGATAAATGTTGAATGATTGATTGCGTATGAACAAGGGTTTGCACATGAATATTTTATATTTTCACCAGTTACTTTACTGGGTATTGCCGTGCTTCCATCATAACTCGGTATTACAATGTGTATTGTTGATAATAAATTCGTTTTCTCTCCATTGGGGTTCGTTTCGTTTAGACACTTCTCAATCATCTTATATAATAACTTGGGCATACTATGTGGTAGCTCCGCCATTTTATTCGATTTAATCACAACATTTTGTACTTGGGTTAAACAATCAAGAAGTACTTGACTTGTTGCTTCCTTGTCTGTTTCAATGAATAAAATGCCAAGATCGATATTATGTTTTTTTGTTGTACCTAGATATGTTGCGTCTTCCCGTTCGTTTGTTAAACCATCGGTTATCATAATCATAAATTGGTGAACATGAACATCAGTAGATGAATTGTTTTTACCTTCAGGAAAGACTCGATCAGCTACACGAGCAAGTCCTGTTGCTGGATAAGTACCTTCATCAAAGGTCAGCGCTTCTAGAACATACTGGCCATCTTGTATTGTAAAGAGATCGTCCAGATTTTTCAAGATTTTCTGATTTGTACGTCCACCAAAGCGTGCTACGGCAAATTTACTCTCGAGTCTACGCAATAATTCCATGAGTACAACAAGACTCTCATAAATGGCATGACGATGAATACTCATCGAACCTGAATTGTCGATCATTATGCACCACTGAATTTCATGTTGTTTATGTAGATTGCTTCGGCTAAATATCTTTTCCAAGCTTGCACGAAATTCTTGAATTATCAAATCAACAATACGAGTGATAACGGGTGTCTCAACTAACATTTGATATGTCCATCGCTCGGGCTTGCTGGTCCATTGCAGTTCCGATCGATTGTCAAGTCTACCCTCGGGTATAATGGAAGTGATGCTTTGATTGGCTGATCTGTAAAAATCAATTGCTTTCGTATCGTGCTTCAAATATTCTCGCATAAAACTTAGTGATAAGTCTAGATTACTTCTTGGAATTGAGCTTGCAATAATCGATTCCATATTATCACCAATGACAGCACTGTTTCCACTGATTTCTGTAGGCTCTTGCATACTTGTACGCTGATTTAACATGTAATTAGTTAATCGTTGTGCTCGACGACTTCGACCATTGTTTGTGATGCTACTTGACGGTGTGTCAATCAATTGAGTTGTGATTTTTGTAGTTGTCTCGTTGCTGCTATTTTTCTGATAGATTTCATTGGTAATCACATTATCATGCTCAGACTTTGATAATATAAAGTTGTTATCATCGTTAACCAGCGATATTGAATTACTTGTTAACTGCTCTAGTGTTTGTAGAGACGCTGTAATTGCACGCACATCCAGATCGAATTTTAACTTTCGTAGTGTTTTTCCTTTGTTTGTGAGTGTACGTGATGGTAGTTGAAAGTTAAAACTAGGATGATTTATATCGATATGTAGTAGACGAAGTACCATTTTCAAGTTAGGATAATTTTCGAGGGACAAAGAACGAAAACAATTTTCTAGGCGCGCTAAATCGTCGACAAGAAATTGAATGCCTTTACGAGTAAAGGTTGGTTCGAGTATGGCTATGATTACAATAAGATCACGTAGCATGCATAGACCATTTTCCACAATACGAGAACCATATGCAGTTAAACTTGATAGAGCCGAACTCGGTGAATGAAATATGAGAACATAAAATGTCATGAAAGCATCGTACCATTCAGCAATCTGAGTCCGATAAATAAATGCAATATTGATAACTTCTTTAACTGTATCCGATACTTCAAAATGAAATAGCTTTGGAGGCCGACTAGTGAAGTAGTCTGAAATTGAATCGTGCATTTTCTTCAGAGTGCCCTCGGTATAAGATGATAATCGTGCTATGGCCATTGTTGGTGTCTGTTTCGAAACAGCATTCTCCTTGAGTGTTGTAGCCAATGCAGTCTTGTCAATGGATAAGATCTCATCAGTTAATGAACTTCGATTAAGAATATGTGATCGAATAATTGACATAATAGATGGAGTCGTGCATTTAACAGTGACTGCTGTTGACATCTCACGAGTATCCTGTCGGTAGCTGGCCAACATACAGAGTGCTGCTGCCAAATTTGTCATGTAAAGTTCTTGACACAACGGTATTTCTTTTGTAATAATTAGATTTTGACACGATGTTAACATAGATTCAATGATTTCAAAAATTCGCAACGAATTGCTACAAGTAATATCGAATACTGTCTGCCACATTGAAGCAAGACTTTTGAATAGCGATTGATCATCATGAGCATTCTTGGACAGTATCAGTTCGAAAGTTCGAATTGACTGAAGAAATAGTTGAGCTTTATTGTTTATGAGGTTTGACGCAGATTCTTCTATTTGTTTTAATAGTTCGATATTTGATAGTTTGGTTGATGATAGTTCTTGAGTTTTTATTTCTATCTTGTCGAATAACACTTGTTCGTTACTAGTCGATAAATAACGACAAATTCGAAATGCGTTTGATGCCATTTCTTCTTCATCTATAGAAGTATTTAGTTTTTCGATGAGATTATTGATCTCATAACCAGAATGGATTATATTGGTTAAACGCTGCATTGCTGTCCATGATGGTGTAGAACAGAATTGTTTATAAGCGTCTCGAACTAACGCAAACTCGTTTTTGTTGTCAAGTGCATATAATAGATGAAGAGCTCTGTCGATCACATCCGATAGTCGTGTATCATTTTTGCTTACTACACAAAGAAGAGACCACGCCGATCTTATACTGGATTGAACTGTTTTCAATTGATCATCATTTAGTATTACCAGTTGTTGAAGTATGGTACAGAAGTTGTCGATTTGATTGTAACGTGTTCGTTCATCGGTTGAATTATCAGAGAATGATTTTTTCAGTTGAAAAATATTTGAGGCAAGATCACTCCGTTTATCACGCAGAGAAGGAAAAGCGTTAAGTGCTTGTCTTATGTCAGATGGTTCTATCGCTTGAAAAATAGTGTCAATTTTATTGAAATCTTGAAGTTGATTGAAATGTTTTAAAATTATTTCCGTAACTAATAGAACATCGCTGATTTTAGGCTGTTTTTGATTTGATAATCTAGCAAAAATTGACGTGAAATTTGGATAATTAGTAAAAAACGGTTCCAGATGAGTATTTTTATCATTTAATGTAAGTAAATTCCACATATTATTCCTGGTTTTGACCGTTTTCAATACGGCTTGTCCGCAGAAAATCGATGGTTGCTCATTAATCAGTCTTAAATGGACATTCAGTAGTTCCTCATAGTCTTCACTGATGAGTCGAATGGCAATGTCTCTAATATTATCTGAAATGAGTGCGAAGAGTAGCGGCCAGCGATGTTTTCCACGAGAATCGATTTTAATTGTCAGCAATTCACTGATTGTATCATTTTCAGGAAATATCGCGTATAAGTGTTTTATGATAGCTTCCACTGTTTTCAAATTCAGAGCTTCATACATGAATTCGACGAAGTCAAGTACATGTTTGGGTATGACTGAGTCGTTGCTGATGCATTCACGTAGAAAACAAATCGATTGTCGATGACTATCGTCACTAGACGATTTTTCATAGAATTTCGAAAATCGTTTAGAATAACACTGCATAGCATAGACTTCATCTGTATTTTTAGTAGAATTGATTGAAGCGAATAGATGAGTATTGATAGTATTACCATATGAGAATGAACAATTAAGCATTGCTAAGTGATAGAAAAATGCGTAAAAGTAAGAGTCAGTATTCGAATTTTTAAATAATTCAGATAATATTTTAATAGAATAATTAGCATCCTTCGATTGATCGAACATTTCTAGGTCAAGTATTCTATCATGAGAAGTGAAATTGGAACAAAATGTAGTCCATTCTTCCAAAGTTATGGGTAGCTTCTCTTTCGTTTGTTGAGAACCACAAATATGACCGATTGCGGTAATTAGTATTGCAGGAGTGTACTTCTCATAAATTTGATGGCCCGTAGTGATGGAATAAAGCCAAGCTGATGGTAATAGTTTTAATGATGACCATTGTTTATAGTCTGATTCATCAGGCAGAGAAAGTTCAGGTAATGATCTCGTATGTCCAATCACCAAAAAATTAAGTTCCCGATTGACCAACATCCCATGAATATCGATGACAGGATCACATTCCGTGACTAATCGAAAGCTAAAAAGATTAATTATATTTGGTAAAGATGATGTGTCTTGTGAATTAAACTCAATCCTGACAAAGAATTGACGCTTTTTTTTCGAATCAATAATGAATCCATCGTTTGTTTTAGCGAGGAGCGATGATGAGGAGGAGGCGGAGGATGCAGATTCCAAATCAGCTAATTTCACTAATGAATGGAGACAATAGGGTCCAGAAAAAAATCCCCGTAGTTCTGCATGCCCTTTATTTTCGACACAGAGTAGTTTATTTCGAAAATTTTTATCCGCTTCGATAAGGCCAATATCAATTATTGTACGCGGATTTGTATCAACGATGGGTCTATGAAATTCCAAATTATACGGGATTTGTTCTGGAAGATCCCATGCGTTACTTGTGAATTCAAGCGTACCGTGGAAAGGACACAAATCTTTTGGATGATAGCAGATATCTATGGCAATCTGTGATTGTGGAGGAACAACGGTTTTCTTCGGTTGAATATCAAAACAAGATGTCGGCAGCATCAACGGATTTCCTTGTATTAGAATTCGATCAAATTGAAGTGTTGCTGCAGAGCTGCTTGTATTATGGAAAGTCACTTGATGTTTTATAGGTTTAAGAATCTTTAATGCTGAATCCCAGATCTCTTTTTTATCATTTTCATTACTTATAATAATGACACAATGTTTATCAGCTTCAGAAATATGATACTCAAGTGCAGGCATAACTGCTTTGCATGTTAATGTTAATTTACATTGACGTCGAATGTTCAAAAATTGAATATCGATATTGAAGATTTTATACAAACTATCACTTGGCATGTTTACTTCGATTTCTATTGTTGTTCTCGCTCCAGCGGATAGTTTCACTCGAGCATCATGAATTATTACTAATGCACGATCTTCAGTTGTTAAATAAAGTGTGTATTCAACAAGTCCACTATTATAGAATTCTATCGGAACTCGACGAACTTCATGCGGATAAAAATTATCTATTGCTAAATGGCCTTTTGAGTCGTTGTCAACGATAATATGATTTTGATAGAGAATTTTCAAAGAGCTTCGTTTCACATGTGCCAATATTTTAATCCATTTGAGATTGTTACGTGTGTCAACCGCGAGCACAACATCAGCGTTGATGTCTTCTTCATGATTATCGCAAGTTTCAAGTGCAACAGTAAATGGGAGCTTTGAATTCGCAGGTAAATGAAGTTCTTTATCAGCAATAGTTAATGTTGATTGGCGAATACTTAACTCAGTAGCTTGAAATTGTGCTTTGATTCGTAGTGGACAATTTAATACATTATTTAAAAAGAGTTTCTCTTCAATCCGACAAGTACCACAAGCAACATTACCAAATTTGATTGTGTCAGATGAGAGTTCAACATCGACTTCAACTATGCGAACAAGTACTTTAACAATGTTCTCTAATGTAATTGTTTCATCAATAATAAGATTCCATTCTTCTTCTACTATTTTAACGTCTGTCGGAGGTTTTAGCAACACTTCAAATTCAGCCATAGCGTTTATACTAACTGGTAGATTTTCTTTTATGACATCAAATGTTTTTTCATGGGTACTGAATGGTTTAATTCGTAAAGTTATATCTTTTCCTGAATGATTATGAATAAAAATACGTTGAATCAATCGTTGATAAACACCACTACGTGTAATACCAAAATCTAATATAGCTGATTGTGGAATACACTCTAATAAATTAGATGAACTATTATTGATTAACCATAGATGAACATCACGATCCATCTGTGAGTCAAAAAAAGCTTCATTCATATTACTTTCAGTAGGAATTCCTCCCATTTCAAGATGTTTCATATCATTCCCAATGATTCCAATTCTTTTAATTGTACGATAGATTTGAGTTGCTTCATTAATGATTCGCTTGCATTCTTCAACATGCTTGATAGTTTCAGATTTATTTCCAATAAAATTTTGATTTAATGTCTTGAAGTTCTTCGTCATATTCTCAAATATTTGTTCACATGCATTATTTATATTGACTAGACGAGCATTTTCCAAAGCATAACATAGAATAGCATGAGCTTTGGTCAAACGTAGATGGTACAGAATATAAAATAGCCGGTTCTGTACATTGGCCAATGCTCGTTTGCCAAGTTGATATGCTGCATTCATAGATCGTGTCCATACGTGATGAAGTTGTAAATGAATTGCAGGGTTTTTGTCCTCAACAATTTTCAATGGAATAGGCATCAACGATAGATTATTGACTTGAAGAAGGCTAATGGATTTTTCGAATGCATCAAAACATGGCAATTGTTGATATATAGAATAGATTTTCCAACTTGTTAATGAATCATCGTCAGATATTGGTGTACATTGAAAAAGTCGGTTAGTTTGACGTAGATTATCAGCAATTGATTGTAAAATCCTTGTAACGATTGATTTCTTCCAATCTGATTGTTCTTTCTTTTGGCTGATTTGTCGCTGAAATTTTTTCTCTAAAGTTTTTAAAAGTTTCTGAAGATCAGTCACTGACAAAACGTCATTTATATTGATTGTATGATCACGAACATGAACGGTATAGAAAACTTCTTCCGAATTAACTGAATGACATCGCATTTGTATGTTATCAAAGGAATATATTAGACTTTTATCAAGCAATGGTCTCCATTCCTGTTCGTATCCTTTCCATTTGGCAGTATTCAGGCAGAGTTTTTTTATCTGCGTATTGGCAAAAAGATGCAGTTTCTTTTTTCCGAAAATTTCAATAGGAATTTTAACCGATGGCTCTACTTCATCTGACTCCCAAATATGAAGAAAAACCGTCTGTGATTCATACTGATGATTGAGTTCAATATCAAAGACAAAAACTTGAGAAGTACTTTGAAACAATTCGCGTTCATTCAGTGGTTGCAGTGGAAATGGTACATATTTGTGATATAAATCAATGACTTTTCGAACTAATGTTTGAGATGTTGCCAAAGTAAAAATAAATTCAGAACCCACTTGTTCATATTGTAGTCGTTTTTGAATCTGTTTTATTAAGTGGAGAATGCTTGCTTCATAATCAGCTGCACTATGCGACTTGAGAAAGGGAGAAAGAATGTTTCTGCCAGCCACAGATAGTTCTAGTCTAATTTGTTTGCATAAACTTTCATCACTTAGCCATTGTTTTCGACGTAAATCAATAAAACGTTCACCAGCTATTTTCCATTGTTCAACAGCGTTTGATGCATCCTCAATGCAATCTTGAATATCAATAGAATGGCAAAATTCCCTGTAACGTTCTTTAAAAGTTACGGTCGATAGTGAAAATCGATCTTGAAAGATTTTTAATTCCAATCGATGAATAGTTTCTAAGGATTCAAACACTTGTTCAATCAGTTGATTATTAGTGAAATATTCATTTAGTGATCGTACAAATAAAAACTGCTCACTATTGTCATAAAATTTTTGTATTAAATCTTCAAGTAATGATAAAGTCTGATGATCAACATGTCTCGTAGGAATATTCATTAAATTTGAGCCAAGATTATTCATACCATTAATGATTAAATGATATAAAGTTTGAAGACATCGAAATCGATCGTCCGGATTATTAAAATTAATTTGTTCTGAAACGTTCCTTTTTTTGCTTTTTAAAACACTTTCAATATCGGACAGACGGATCATATCTTTGTCTTGTAAATTTTTCTTACGCGATAATAATTCATATGTTTTTGCTTCAACAAAACATTGTAGAATTTCTTTCAATGTTGAATTCCGTCGATAGTTCATATTTTCACAAAATGGATTCATTTTTGAACGTGTCTGAAGTAATAATTGACATAGTCTATCAATATTTTTCGACATCTGCTCGAATCGATTAGATTTAAGTTGCAATGGAATAAAATTATATTCTTGTTTTATCTCACTGGATGTTTGAGTCCATTGAAGAAAATCGTTGCAAACATCCAGAACGATTTCATATTCATCTTCGGTCATCAAGAAGCTGGCTTTATTAATTAATTCAGCCATTGTTAACCACATTCGTTGAATCATATGAGCCGCTGGTAGAATAAATTGTGTTAAGGCTTTAGCTGATCGATCAAGGCGAGTGAAAAGAGAAAATGGATTCGAATTGAATTCAAATGCAATATGTAATCGTTGAAGTAAAAGTGTATCACAATGAGTTTTTAATTGCATTTCACACATATCAAGTAGCTGAAGCAATTCAAGTTCTTTTCGTGGTAAATATGGATCGATAACTTCTACTGTAATTCCACTTAATAAATCATCCAGTGGTTCATATGTTCCACGTTGTAATTGCAAATAACGGCAACCAATAATCAGTAAATTAATAACGAACCGCTCAAATTCTTGAATAAGGCTTTGGATTTGTTGACTAAATTGTTGTCCCGTTAATAAAGACTCGATACTGTGGATTTCATTTATAACATTACATCTAATCTCTTGCGCATGTTTCATTATTTCACTTTCTTCATCACATGTTCGAATTTTTCCAATAAAGCCAAGACAATGATCATGTGTTGATTTGTTTAATTTGCAGAAAAGTCGCTTACTATTATCCGATAGATATGATCCGATTTCTAATGATTTGATATTTTCCGTGTAAATTATCCAGCTGTTACAAGAATGTTTCAATGAACAAAATGAAATACGTAAAATATCAGAATAAAATCTGATATAATGATATAAAGGATCTTTTTCGGATAAATTCTTTGCATGACTGCCAAGTTCTTTCAATCGATCATCAATGATTTGTTTAGTTTGAATAATTTTCATCAAATCAAGTCTACTGGTCTTCGGTTTGAGTAGTTCTTGTTGAGCAAACGAAGTAATACTTACAAGAAGTTCGGCATGTGTTTCCATTGATGATGATTGATTTGAATGAATAAGATCGATTATAAAAATACGAAGTTCACGAAAAATTAAATTCAAACATTGAGTAACATCGTCAAAACATTGTTCTTGTTTGGTTTTAAGTTCAATATGATAACTATTCGATAGTTTATTCAAATCATCTTGTAAATCATCAACATCATTCTCTTGTTGTTTAGCTTTTTGTTGAAGGTTTTCTTCTTGTTCAATATATTTACGAGAGCATTCTCCTCGTTTCTGTTTAGCATTTCGATCCCGTCCTACTGCCTTATTTGCTTCTTGAAGTTCATTTTGATATTCAGTTAATTTATTTCTTTCTTCTTCAATTTTTTTTCTTAAGAGCGTAATGTCATTTAATTTTTCTTTTAATGTTACTATTGTTAATAGATGACTAAATGATTGAAAATCTTTAAGATAATCAGCTGACCAACTAACGATAATCATCATAGCCAATGAAATTGACATATGTAATGGAAATAATTCTTTGTAGCCAGTTACAATCTGTAATAGATGCCATTTGGAATAGTCAATGTCAATACATGAATTAATTAATTTTTGAAGAAAATGAATTGTACCATCGATAATATAATGAATATGTTTTGATCTATCGAATAAATACGTTGGTGTAGACGGTTGATTGAGATAAACGTAACTTGATAAACCATGTGTTGGTTCAATTTTTGGTCGTACTGTAGATAAAAGTGGAATTGATTCAACTTTAGCCGTACGATTAGAAAGAAATTCGTCGATATCATTAACTTTCGAACATATCGATTGAATAATTGCCGTGCATTCAGGTGCGAAAAGACAAATAAGATCTTCAGGACGCATTTCAATTGGTAATAAACTAAAACTAATATTATCACTATTATAATTTCTTAATTGATTTTGTACTCGATTTAGATTATCACTTATTGTTTTGATATTTTCTAATATATTAAAAACATTTAAGTGAGCCTTTCCCATCCAATCTTGAAGTTCAACAGTAAGACGAGCAACAGCAGCATAATTTGAGAGCATTTCATGTTTTGTTTCTTCAGTTAATATGTCACATCGAAATTGCCCATAAGCAAGCGCAACATTGACTAATAATGAATCTGAATTTGAAAAATCATAACCACATTGAATAGCTAAATCATCATTTAATAAGATTAGATATGTTCGTAATTGTTCATTTGTCGACGACTTCGATAGGCACATGGTACGTATCCACATTTGATTTGATACGTAAGCATGAATTAAACGAATACTTTCACTTAGATCAGTAAATGAATATGATTGACTATGATTTGAAATTTTTTTAAGAAAGGCTTTTAACGCATCGGAATAGTCATTTTTAATAATTTCTTCATTTTCAATAATTAATTCATCTGCTGAAATTTCGTGTATATCTTCATCATTAGGTAAATGAACATGAAATGCTGTGTAATGATTAATTTCTCGTTGAAATTTTTCTACTAAACCAACAAGAATTGCTTCTTCAGTAAGAAAACATTGAATTGTTGCTTGATTTTCTTGGCATATATGAAAATTTTTCAATTGATGTAAGGTATGATGCATACGTTGAATAAGATTATGTGGTCTTAATGGTAATTGGCCTGCACGAGAAGTAAGCTCGGTTAGATTAGAAATAATTCTATCGATCTTTGTTTGCATTTCCTGTTTACGAATGTCACGTGGATCTCTTATATTAAATGTTGTGCGTCTTGATTCACCAATTTGTTCATTTGATAATGTTCGTATAGAACGATTTTCATCGAATATATATGCTAAATCAGTAATGAAATGATCTAAACCATATCGAGATTTTATATTCGATAGAAATTTAATTTCATTTAGATAAGAATCGAGTTTATCTTGAAAATCTTTCAATTTATCTGCATCTAGTTTTTCCGAAACACATAAACGTCCATTGTTAATTTCAGTTCCTGTTAGCGTTGAATAAAATATTGTTTCTAAATGTTCAATAATTATCGGTGTTAATCGGTGTAATTCATTTGCATATTGTTCACCTTTGATAGTTACATATCGAACAAGTAAATCTAATAAATGCCGACATTTATTTATAAAATTACAGAAACATTCAAATTCATCAATAATTTGATTGTCGATTTGATCAAAACCAATACGTATATATTCATCAATTATCGATATACAAGTAAATCTTGCTTTAATTGATTTTAAATATACTAATGATGAAAGACGACTTGATAGATCTGTTAGTTGAAGCGATTGAATTTGATGTCGAAGATTTTGTTCGATAGTTTGTGCATATGTTAATGAAAAAACGTTTTGATAAGGTTTTAATAGGATCCATAATTGTTTCACTCCGATCAACCATTGATTAGTATCATTCAATTCGGTTTTAGAATAGTTTTCAATTTCATTTTGAAATCGAACTGCTTGCTGATAAGCATAAAGAGTTAATGGTCGACTTTCAATTGGAGTATTAGCAACGAAATATTTTAATTGATTAAATATTTTCAATACATGCTCATAGATTTGTTTACTTGTGAAGTTTACTGGTTGATTGTAAATCTGCATTAAACAAGCTAATGAAAATGCATGAAGATCATCATCATCAGGTAATATATCACGAATGGAATATAAATTCTCATGATTAATTGAATGATCCATTCCATCCGGAAGCATTCTGTACAAACAATCATTTAAATCATCTACATTTAAATTACAAGTTAAACTTAAGACTGTAACTGATACTTTTTTTGGTTCGTTAATAAATTTGAGAAAAGCGCAATCATACGGATGTTGATTTGGACAATAAAAAAGAAGAATATTTTTACCGTCCAATGTTCTTATATCGATTTTATCGTCTAATAATTGATCCCATCGAGACATGATATATAGTCGCATACGATGATCAAAATTTGGAAGAAAAAAGAAACCGCAAATAAAGAAGATCATTGGCGAACGAAGAATATTTTCATGTGTAATTAATTCACGTCCAAATTGTGTTTCAAGTGTAGCTCGAACATCGAGTGAATCATCTCTATTGATCAATGCTCGATTTGATCGCGATTGACGAAGATATTGAATCAGACGATGAAGTTCATTTTCATCAGGTTCTTCAAAATATTTTCGAATAAATTTATATGAATCCGATTCAAAAATTTCTGTCATTGCTTTTTGAAATTGTTGCTTTGCTTCTATCGCTCTTGTTAACGCTTGTTCACGTCGTCCTTGGATTTGTTTAAAATCATTCGAAATCTGACCCAATTGAGCATTTAGTTGAATTAACTGTTTTTCAAAACAAGTTTGCTGTACTTCTAATTCATGACATGCTGCACGAAAAACATCACCATCACGGAGTAGTGTTGAATTACGATTTTGTGCACTTTCGACAGAGAACTGTTGATTTTTATCCATATTCAACTGTTTATCTAAACGAATTTTTACTCGTTCGAGTCTTTTTTTAACATTTGCTATTGTATTTAGTAAACTTTTTAATTCATCTGTTTTTTGTACATATTGATTATCTAATGTACTTGATTCAATAGGTAAATTTCTAACAGTATTTTCAATAATTCTTGATATTTCGCTAATTAATTCTGTGCACGAAAATTTTAATTCACATTCGATAATAAAATGTCGCGTAATTGAAACATTTTTCTGTAAAACATTATGAATAGAGTTTGTTAAATAATCATCAAATGTCCAACGTATTCGAATCCATTCTAATAGTGTTCCGTAATGTTGAATAGTTTTTCTTATTTTCGATTGTTTATCAACATCATTAATGAAACGTTCAACAAGTTTTCTCATGTGATTTCGTGCTGATCGTATTGGAAATGATTGAACACGATCGAATGATTTTAATAGACTTGCATTTATATTATAATCATTATTTGTATCTTGAAAATATTGTTGTTTAATATGAAGAAAATCTGTATCGGTTAACATATTATACGAAATGAACCGATCTTTAAATGTTAATAATGGTCGTAATAATCGAATGGTTACTGTACTTAGTTGATTAATACTAGTTGTTAGATTGAAATCATCGAATATAGTTGAACTAAAAAAATCATGAAACGTTTCAATAATTCGAATTGATCGTTGAAGAAATTCTAATCGTCGATTAGCATCATTGAATGATGTATTACGAATATAACGATCTAATAATAAACATAATTGTTCGGATGCTGCACGTAACGATATTGACTTTTTTTCACATAATAATTCTACAGCTTTCGATAGATTGACATTATAATTTTCAAGTTGAATTTTTCTCTGTTGAACAAGTTCATTTAAAATCAATGAAAGATTTACGTCAACATCATTTTTTGTTAGAAGTGTTTGTTTTAATTGAATTAATTGAGAATCGTTTGTTGTCATTGGAAGGAGAATTTCATTGATAAATAAAATAAAAAGATTACGTGTTTTATGAATCATTTTTTCATCTTGAATAAGAATTTTGAATAAATTAAAAATATATTCTATGAAAATTCGTTCGAATTCAACAAATTCTAAACGAATTATTGTTTCTTCTTGAATATGACGTTCTCGTTTTTCATCAGATTCGTTAGATGGAGTTGAAAAAATCATTGATGGAGAGTGAAGATTTAATTTATCGATCGTTTTTTGTAATTCTTTAAGAAAAAATCGGTATTGTTGCTCCTTGTATAAAGATGAACCATATGAACGAATAACTGCCGAATAACAAGCGTCAACAGGATGAATACCTTTATTAACGAGAGAAATTAATGTTCGAACACATTGTTCTAATAAACGATAACTAATGCGATAATCAGTTGGATAAACCAATTGTCCATCTTTAACGTATTGCTTTACATGAATATGTATAAGAAGTAATAAATGAGCAAGTTGTTTGCCAGCTGGAATACTCATTAGTTGAGTAGAAACTAATTCATATAGATCACTTTTTGTTGGATCTTTTTCATCACATTCATCAATTGGTGGTAACCAAATACGAATAACTCGATTAAGAAATGCCGATGAAAGTTTATTCGAATAAATTCGATTAAGATTAGCTGTTGCAAATAAACGAAAATTTTCATGAATGATTCCGATTTTCTCTGTTAAAATTTGTCCGTTGGAATTTTTATACGATGATATTATTGGATTATCTTTTTTAGTTAAAATTTGTCCATCAGCAAATTCATATAATGATAATACCGGATTATCTTCTGTCAATGAGTTTAATCTCTCGAGACCTTCAGATGGCGCACTATTAACATTATCAAATAAAACCCAGCAACCCTCACGAATAGCTTGAACAAACTCAGATTCAACAAATGTAAAACCAATTTCTTGTGCTGTATTTGATTGAAATTCTCGAAGTTTATTCATGTAATCCATGGCTTGTTGAATATAACATGAAACGTATATTTTTGCTTCATCACCAGGTACATTACTAAACCTGTTCAATAAATTAATCATGTTTTTTAATGCATTAATTTCATTAGTAAGTAGTTCATCACGAGTTAAATTTTCATTCAACGTTCGTGAACGTAGAATTTTTTTACATTCATCAAATTCATTTTCTTTACGATCTGCTGATAATAATGGTATAATACGAAGAAGAATTTGTTTAATAATTTGTTTAAATAATATTTCAATTTTACTGAATAATGGATGTTCTCGTTTTTGATCAACATTCGGTAACCAAGAACCAATTAAATCTGTCGTTTCATAATTTTCATGAAGTGGAATTATGATTAAACGATGACGTGTTATACGCGCTAATTCTATTACGAGCGTTGTTTTTCGTGTGCAAATATCTCCTTCAAGTAAAATCGTTCGTTTCGATTGGCATGCGGCAGCTAGTGATTCTAATTGACTAATTGTTTTCTTTGTATGAATTAAATTAATATTAGCAGTTGTCGATGGCTCTTCGGAACCTGTTTTGATATAAATCGATCCGATCCGAACAACAGCTGGTGATGACATATCAATCGAACAATTTTTCTCTTCAATTTTATCACTGATGGGAAATTTACGATTGATTATTTCACAAGCTTTAATATAATCTTGTTCGCCTTGAAATTGACATGCATAAACAACTTGTGCAAATTTTCTTATTGATAATAGACGTGCAGTAGATGAATCTAAAGTTGAACTTAACTCGTTTGTTATTTTTCTTGTCTCATTATTATTATTATCTTCATTACTAATATTTTCATCAACAATAGTATTAAGAAATTCATAATGAGATAATTGATTGTCTATTGAATGACGAAAAACATCACGAAGTTTTGATAGGTCACGTAAATTTATTTTATATGGCTCATCTGTTCGGCCAAGAGCACCTTCACTGATACGTAATTTAAATGCAACATGCATATTAAATATTTGATCAAGTTGTGCCATATTGATATTGTTATGTTCAAGATCAAATGAAAATAATTGATTGAGAATAATCCGAAGTTCCTCTTCGGAATAATCATCAATTTGAACAATAGTAAATAAGTTATTAATTGAGCGAGGCAATTTACTTCTACCACCACCAGCTGTTGATGGATTCATTGTAGCAAAAATAAGAACATCATTGACGGGTACTCGTTCACCAGTACTACGAATTGTATAATGAGTTATACCACGATAGAACAATGGAGCTAAACCTTCGAGGACTTCTGGAGTGGCTAAATTTAATTCATCAAATAGAATCCAATGTTGTGCTCGAATTGCTGATAAGACTCGACCTTCTTGCCATTGAAAAATACGAATACCATTTACACAACGTGGAATGATACAACCAATAAGTTGATCAAGTGACGTATTTGCTGAAAGATTTATTCTTTCACATTCTTTGCCTAACAATGAACAAACTTGTGTTATTACTTGAGTTTTACCAGTTCCTGGTGGTCCTACGAGTAGAAGAGGAGCTTTTGATGATGTTGCAGCAAAAACACGTGCAATTTGATTGATTAATGTTGGCGTTGGTACACAGAAGAAATCTTGACGAAGTTTATTAAGAATAATTTGTAGATCTTTGTCATTTCTACATGAATATCGAACACCGGTATAACGTAATCCAATATACTCACTGTGGACTTCAAACGGAAATATTCTTTCATTTGATTGAATTGATTCGAGTGTTATTGCGCCATCTAATGCATCAGGCTGTTTAAAAATGAAACTAAATTCTTTAAGGTTATGAAAATTTTCCGACGAACTTAGCCATTCGTCAAACAGAATAGTATGTCGTGCTGTAGATAATAAATCAAAACAGAAAAAACGAGCACCGAGTAACATTCGATGTGTTAATGAAAGTGACGTGTGATGGTTTTTAATAAAATCTACCCAACGAAATAATAATTGAATATCATTATGTAATTTCCATTCAGGATCCGTACGTAGTTTTTCACGTAAGGAAAACATTTGTTCAACTAATATAGCAATCTCATTTGTATCTGAATTTGGCTGATTCAATGCAAATCTAACGAGATCTTCTAATTCATTTTTACTGTAAGTTGGTACATGAATTTCGGTGAAACGTGATCGTGTCGATGGACTTAATTTTAGTAGTTGATGGGCTTCGTCTTGATGAACACTAGCAAATATTTGAAATGTTTTTGAAAGAGATATATCAAGTTGACCTTTATCGGCTACTGTTGTAACATCTTCACTAAGTGTTAACGTTGGATCCGGTTCAAGCATTGAATTAAGCCGTTCAACAACTGCTTGACTAGGTAAATCGAGATCTTCAAGAAAAAGAATCCCGCCACGTTTTGCTGCTGTTATTACTGGTCCATCATTAAAGATAAATATTGGTCTAGTTCGATCGACCTTTTCATCACTGAGTCGTTCCCATGCATTAGAAAATTTCGCTTGATAATCAACAAGTGTTGCATCTGTAGAACAAAATGAAGAATAATTGACATCTATAATCATTTTTTCAAAGCCACGTTGAATATTTCGAACGGTTTGGTAAATTTTAGGAAGAAAATCAGTTTGATTAACAGTCCGAATAGGAAGGGATTCAAAATGAGACTCGAATACATTTGATGACGCCGCCCCCACCGCACTATTGATAAGATTTGGATAAGTGTTTTGAGTTGATGTTGTAATTTCATTAGAATCTCGTTGATTCGTTGCTGCTGATTCAGATTCTTCAACATCAGAAGCTAAATCATAATCATCGTACAACTCACAAGTTGTTTTTGGACATACAGATATATTAGGTTCAGTAGCCGAGTTATCTTTGATATTGATTGTAGTATTTGATATTATATCGATTGATCCATAATCATCATAACCATCGTCTTCTAACTGCAATTTTTCATAGGATTTCATAGTAGACTGATTTCTTTTAGATAAAGGATTATCAACATTATCATCATCATCATCATCATCATCATCATACCGATAAAGACGAGGAGAATATTCATAATCTGTATACTTGCGTTGAGGTTCTGTTGAATTAGTTATTGTTTCAATCATATTTTCGAGTTTACCAATAGAATTTTCATCAAATGAAGGCATCATGAAGAATTCAGTGTATTCTCTGAGCGTAGCAAAATTATTATGAAGTGCATTCTTTTGTTGATTTAATTCTTTTTCATGTGAATAATCTTTTTCAAATTGATCGATTTCATCGTTAAAATCTTTTGTAATTAAATCCGTAAGAGAATTGATAAAATCTTCATCATTGGGATATAATTTGCCAACACTATTCTGATTTTGGCAAAGAATTCGAAAACGATGAACAACTCGTTCAGCCATTGCTGGCAATCGTTTAAGTAGATCAAGAAATGTATATGGTTGAATTTCACCAACAAGATTCGCAGATTCACTTTCAGGTGTTAAATGTATTATGACAAGTTCATCATATCGATTCAATACTCGAGTCCATGTTTCAACAATTAATGTTTTACATGAGGTTGGGCCAATAAGAAGTACAGGTTCATTGGCATGAACAGCTTGAGCAATACGAGTTAACGTACGTTGAAATGTTAGAGGCCATGTTGATATGATACTTTGAGAGAGAACGCTTGTCTTAACATCAACATGAAGATCATTTTCTCGAAACCGAACTAGTCCACCGCCAACATCCTTTATTTCGATTTGTGAACCTGTCGGTATGCTAATATTGGGCCATTTCGTTTTTAAATCGTTGATTAGGCCTTGTCGTATGGGTGACTCCAATGGATATTTACTTGTTAGAAGCGAAGCGCCAACCATAGGCCAAACATCCTTTCCAGATGAAAATAATTCATACCGACGAATCCATTTGATAAGTTCACGAAATGTAATACGTGATGGCGTCTGAATCAATTGATGATAGAATGAAGCTAATGAATTCGCTATTTGATTTATTAAGTTTTTTTGTTTCTGTTTATCGGATTGATTGCGTCGAAGAAGAATTTCTGATAGTTCGGATTCAGGAAATTCATCAAATTGTATTTCAAGAAAACGATTACGTAATGATATCGGTAGTTGATGTCTATTTGCATAAGATGAATCATTTTGTGTAGCAAAAAAATGAAAACCTTGTTTAGCTGTTATAATCTTTCCACTTGTTGGTATCATAATCGAATTTTTACCTTCAAGTAATGGGAAAAGTATATTCATTACTGACGGATCAGCTAAATTAAATTCATCAGCAAGAAACCACCAACCATTTTCCATTGCACGATAAAGTGCACCTTTTTGAAAAATAAATCCATCATTAACAGGCAAATATGTTCCTAAATAATCTTGTATTGTTGTTGTATCTGTGTTATTGACTCGTTCAAGTTTTGGTTTTTGTTGACTTGATATGTGATTCATTTTTTTACTATCAAGAGTTTTACATAGATGCGCAATTAATGTCGTTTTACCAACAGCTGCAGGACCTTCTAAAAGAAGAGGAATATTACAAGCTACAGCACCCAATACAGCATTAGCATAATTCAATCGAGTTGAAGTTAAAATATGTTCATCTGTTTGTTGAATCCAATCAGTGAATGGTAGTTGACGTAGTTGGCAGTTTGGTTGCATTCGGCGAAGAAATCTTTTAATTGATTCAGTCATTTGAATTTTTATTTGTTCTCCTTTAATTTGATTGACAATAGTAACATGATAAGCTGTCCAAAGAATAGAAACAAAATTAAATTTATCTTGAAAACGTTGATAAAGACGATATGTGCTATCAAAAAAGCGTACTAAATTACGTAGAGTTACTTTAGAAATATTTGCCGCATTTTTTGATAAAAAATCGAGGATTTCTCGGCAAAGATCAACAGCTAATTGTGAATCAACATCATCGGAAAGAAGACCTTTGGCTAATTGAAGTAATTCATCAGAGTTGTTATCAATGTCATTCATATGAACAGTAGCAAAACGATTATAAAGTGATGGTGAAAGTTCGCCTACGTTCAATGATGAATAACGTGAATCAGGTGGTGTCATTGTTGCGAAAAGACGATAATCGTCATGCATGTTTTGTTCGTCAATTTCACCATTTTCAGTCAGTATAAGCATTGGTTTCTCTTCAAGGATAGGATTAAGTCGTTCTAATACGGATGCTTCTGCTGTATTGAAATTATCCAGTAATGCCCATTGCCCATTGATATAAGCACGTGTAACGCAACCGT
This sequence comes from Rotaria socialis, assembly GCA_905331475.1. Lineage (NCBI taxonomy): Eukaryota > Metazoa > Rotifera > Eurotatoria > Philodinida > Philodinidae > Rotaria > Rotaria socialis. Next base: position 21,123 of record CAJNYU010004696.1, on the reverse strand, counting down.
GGTTCCAATCTAACATTTTACCATTGTTGGCACCATTTTTATCTTTTGCTTCATTTGGAAGAATTTGACCGATCAGTGCTGATGGTTCCGTTTCTGGTGTAATATTCAATTGATTCACTTGTTGGCCATTAAGCCAAGTAAGAGCTAGTAAAAGATCAGATTTACCACAGCCTTCTGGACCCGTAACTAATATGGGTTGTTTAATATTCATATCGAAAGAGACTTGTTTCATTGTTTGTAAGGTACGATCTGTAAGGATATATGGCATATCTGGTTGTATCATTATATCTTTTGATGTTATTTCCGATAGATTGGCATCTTCGAAATGTTCAATAAAGCATGAGCGCACTTTATTTTGTGCTTTGATATGGCGAAAACGACTTATGTACGATTTACAGCCGTGTATACCAAACTCATTTCGTTGATTAAGATGATGAGCAGCTGAAGTAAGCCAATGCCATAACCAAGAATAATCAATACGATAGATACCATGTAAATAGATAAAGTCAATATTTATCAACATTTTATGAACAGCATTGTGAACTTTGAATGCGATGGTCCAAATGTCTGCATTGAATTTTATGGTTTCGAGACCAGCCATCTTAAAAACATTGAACCATTCAAGTTCAGGATTAGCAATTGGTTGAATTTTAATGCGCGCTGAACATTGAATATTATCGAGAAAGATTTTCTCTTCTTTTTGATCAACACGAATAGATATATTTTGGAGAGCTGGACGGCCCCAGCCACCCTTTCCATTGTCAGTAAGAATATTTTCAACAATAGTACGTCCATTAGTACGATATCGTGCACCATAGATACACCACGCACTAAAACTGAGCATATTTCCACGATCCTGTGCATTAGTTGGCCAACATCCATGTTGTTTTTGCCAAATCAGCTGGTTAACCCATTTTAATAGTTCACGAATAGATATTTCAGCATAAGGTCCAGATTCAGCGAACCCTTTTCTTGAATCGTATAAAGCTTCTTTTATTTTGTTATTGAAATTAGTCACGAGTAAATCTGCATATTGATCAGCTTCATTGCCGAGATAAGGTTTTAGTCGTTGTTGAACAATGTCACGCCATTCAAAATCAGGTAATTCAGTAAAGACCAATGGTCGAAAACGACTGAGAAATGAACTTGATAATTTTTCACGTTTGTCTTTAAAGAAGCCAGTACTAGGATTTTGTGTAGCGAACAATCGAAAATCATCATGCATTTGGTAAACAATTATCGAATCTTGAGTCGAACTATTATTATTAATGGTTAGACGACGTGTATCTAGTGCTGATTCAATGGCTTGAAGAACAGTGTCTTGAGCAAGATTAAGTTCATCAAATAGGATCCAATGACCATTCACAAAAGCTCTAGTAAATAGGCCATGAACAAATCGAAAATTTGTCATACATGTTTCTTTATCGAACGCAAGCATCACTTTGCCCAGAAGATCATCAACGGTAACATGCGATGACATATTAAATCGAAAAAATGTACGAGATTGTAGTTGAGGTTTGCACATGCATGCTTGTCGAAATGCTTCCATGACAGTAGCACTTTTACCTACGCCAGTGTTACCTTCGAGTAGTATTGGAATTGGATCATCAAGTACTTCAAGTACTTTAAATATATTTTCACAAGTTGTCGGAGTGAGAACAAGATGGTTGAATTGGTCGTCTTTGATTGATAGATTTAAATTTTCCGAACGTTGTTGTGTTAAACGTTCACGAAGCAATTTATCACCTATTCGCTGTTCAACTTGTTCTAATTTCTTCAAGAATTGATTTCCATGAATAAAATCACTATGCCGTACAAGAGGAATCTCTAATCGATTTGCCACTTCTGAGCTGAAGAAGAGATTATTGGGTTGCTGTTGTTGTTGTTGCTGTTGTAGAGTATCATTTGTATGATTAAGTGTATCATCATGTATAGAACCATATTGAAAATTTTCAGCAAATAAAGAATGCTCGTCTTCAGATAATTCAAGTATCTTACCAAGAAGCTTGATACTTGCATATTTTAATTGATCAGATTGACCTAGTAAAGCCATCATATCGGGTATGAATGGTGAAAGTAATATAACAAGCTTTGTTCGTACTTGTTCGTCAGTAATCTCATTACTGAGACTAAGCAGATGCAATGAGAATGTTTTGTAAAGATTATCATCATCTTCATCGATGATTTCTTCAATCTGTAGAAACAGATCTTTGATTAAATGTCCAACTTTATCATGTAAAGAAGAACCATTGATTTGATTGTTATTCGAAATCGATAAAAGAAAACGAATAATACTAGCAAATGGACTTTGATCTTCGAAGTGAATTGAAAAAAATTTGGATGCATAATTACCAAGAAAAAAATCGGCAATTTTGACAGAATATTGATTATGTCCGGAATCAGCAACATTAAATAATAATACTAAAAGCCGCATGATTATTGATGGTGATGTTTCTGATAGTAGCCAATCTTCTAATATTCGATGGAAATCATCCGATCGAAAAAGAATAATATGTGCTTGTGCGCTATTAACTAACGCTTCAATGATAGTTAATAAAATAGAAATAAATTTGAAAGCTATCGGTATTTGAATACATTTCAAAAACTCATTGATTTTTTCATCTGTAATTTGTCGTACGTAAGTTGCTAATGTACTACTTGAATAAATTGAATATGTTATCATTTGAAAAATAAATTCAGCATTTTGATGACTTGGAAGTTGAATACGTTGAAACCAATCTTCCAGATAATTATCGTCAGTATACATTGTTACATATTGCAATAGAGTTAAAAGAGTCTGGCAATGTTCAGCCATTGGTTGACTGACAGTTTTTTTCTGTAGAATGTCATCAGCATACCATAATATTGTTTCGTGATCAATTCTTTTAATTAATCGAATCTCATTATGCTTATCATAAAATGGAATAAGATCCTTGAGTAAAAAGAAGAAGCAATAATGACCTTGTATATTATTCACAGGCGTACTTGCACAAATTCTTTTCATTAATTCTTCGACAAGCTCGATTTTATTCTTTAGTTTTTCGCTAACCATTAAGTTTTGAATCATTCGAACTATTTGATTTCCAACATAAACTAGTTGTTCTGCATCATTAAATTGTGGTAACATTTCAAGAAGATCAAGAATTAATTGATTTAATTCAGCAGAAGCATTTATTATATTCAGATCTGGTAGACGTTCGAATAGAAGTTGAATTATCTCAATATCTACATATTTTATACTAATCAAATGACGAAATAAATTTATCCAAGTTTGCAATACATAAATCGTATGGCTTCGATTGAATTGTATCTTTTGCAATAGTGATAGTAGCTGTTGTTTTCTTTTGCAAGCACTCAATGCTTCATGAACAATCATATTGACACGTTGACGTTTTGTAATGTTGCCATCAATATATTTATCTTTAAGATCATCTGTCCATTGAATATAGATTTGATGTTTTGATGAAGATTGGTATTCTTCTTTGTTAACTGCTTCTCTTTGTACTAGCTCATCACCTTCAAGAACGCGTTTAATCCGTAATGGATCGAAATAAAGTAGCCATAAACATTTAAAGCAGTCCGGTTCAATTAAATATTGTCGCATATCACCCAGTTTACTTTCTGTATATAGTAAACATTCGATGAGAAGTTTGATTAATGCATTCATTTCACTTCCTGTACAATCATAAACATTAAATAACAACATCAAATGTGAGAGATCCATAGTTTTATTTGGATTTTCTTGCTGTCTAAAGACAATTTAATACATATAGATTTATAATCTCTGTTTCGAAAATAACTGTTTTCATACTCACTCGAGAGTAGTTGAACCATCGGAGTTTTTTCTTACTAAAATGATTCGTTGTTCACATATTAAATCCATTAGAGGTCTTTGTGATCCATCATTTGATTTTGATTTTAACCACCATTCCATAAGTTTTGCCATTTTCATAGCGAGCGTCTAATGAATTTGAAGAAAACAAAAAAAAATAGTGAAACAATGATTTTATGTATATTTCTAGTTCGAATATCTTCTTTCGTCGTTCGTACCCTATGCCGATTTGTAAGTACGAGGGTGCCATATGGATAAAAAATGCTACGAAGCACTTTTTTAGTCTCAGCCTTGGTCAATGAAAAACTCATATTGACTAGTTCATCGATGAGATTTTGCGCTTTATACGGATCAGCATCACGATCCAATATATGATTTAAAACTATCGTTAATTCGTCACATTTTGTAATAACATTTTCTTGAGTCATCATTATATGGATAAGCTATTCCATTATTAACTAGAAGTAACAAAAAATTTCTTTCTAGAAAATAAAAACAAAACGAATTTACGAAGATTGATTTACCATTAGAATCAAAGATCTATTATATTTAAATGACTTCATTGTCTAGAACTCAAATCTTACAAGATAGGAAATTAAAAAGACACGAATGAATTGAAAGAGCATGAAAGTTATGAAATACGTTTGATACATTTATTCAATATGATTATGCAAGTAATTATTTTCGTTGGGTGAGTGAAGAAACTGTCGATGACGATGATGATGATGGAGCTCGAATATTGGTTGTTGTTTGTGCAGTTGACCGTATAGATCGTTTTTTCTCTTGGTAATGTTTTACAAGTCTAGCAGCATTTTCCTTAATTTGTTGATCTTCCTGAAAATGTTTTTGAACTAAAAGTATCAAATCTTCATTTGGACCGATTGTTTGTCCTTTCATTGTTTCAGGTAGTCCACAAGTACCGATTTTACACGGTTGGCCACTCATAAAAGTACTTGAACAGCAGGCCCAATACAAGAACGGCATTGCTGCCTTTTGATTCGGATTTTCATTATTAGTAGTCATAGCTGCGTCTAATGCGACGCGTTGTATTATTTGTTGAGCGTCATCTTGAGTCAAAATCTTAGTTGGATTGTCAAGATCGATAATGTATCCATTGTGATACCGACAACTTCCATGGTCGACTTTGGATGGAATATAACTTTGTAAACATTTAGGACATAATGTAACGGTTTCATTATCGATTCGTTTTTGTTCATCTTCATGTTTTTGTTGAGTTTCCTGAAGTGTCTTTTTAAATTCGATCTCATCAACTAAGTGTTTACGAAGATATGGATTTTTAACAATCATCACTATCCATTTTTCTTTCCAAAACGTCATATCGGTTTGTGTCTTTAAACAGAAAGAATCAAATGTTTTTCAAATCTTATTTGAAAAATAATTTTTACCCTTTCATCCGTTGAATTTCGTTCAACAACAGCTCTCTTACATTTTTCTCGAATGCATTGATATAATTGTATATTCGATATCGAAGTTGATGGTGACATTGCTGAATCAGTCACATTAAGCATAATCAACGAATCAATATCAAATACTAGCATAGATCGATTGTATTCTTCACATTCTAAATAGAAAATATTCAAAATTAAACAAAAAGAAAATAATAGAAGCATTTTAATAATTGATTACCATCGAATATTGTTGTTAAAAGTTCAAATTTTCCACTATCTTCAAATGCATTATTTTTTGTTAAAAAATTTAAATCAATTATTTGAATCGCATCAATATTTCGACTGAAACAACCACTAATAAATCGTGAAACTAAAGTCATTGTAGACGTTTCTTCTTGATCTAGATCGTCTTCAATTGTTGGCTCAGTTTTGAATTCGATATAACGTTTTCGACTGTCTAAATCGATAAGAATACGACCTGTCGGAAGACTATCTGGTAATTTAAGTGAATATTTTTCTTGCTGATCATTTGATGAAAATATGTTTGGATAGAGACGACAAATCTCTGGTAATGTTCCAATGCCAAACCAACAACTAAATTCTCGTGCTGTATTATCAGCTAGATCAAGAAACACTTTGTTTGTTAAATTTGTACTTTTATAACTATCCATGGCAACAACAATACTAGATTTTAATGCACCAACAGCAGCACCACTAAAATTTGTTGTTATTTTAACAAGAAAATCCATACATTTCTCATTAAACATATTCGCATCAAGATATAGCAATGGTTCAAGCATTTTTCTTCGAATTTGTGGTGATGGTCGACCAACAAAACATTTTGATTGCATCCGACGTAAAAATGCTTCATCCATCATATTTTTTCGATTAGTTGCACCAAGTACAATTAAATTTTGAATATTTTTAACACCTTCAATATGAGAAAGTAAAACACTAATTCCATCGACTTTTGATTGTTGAGCATTATTTGTTCTTTTTGGAACAAGTCCATCGATCTCATCAATTGTCATAGCGCAAATCAAATATGGAATCGTATTCGCTCGAGACATTATATCAACAAGCAATCGTTCAGTTTCACCAACATATGGGCGATTTAATTCGCCAGCAGCTAGAGCTGTTGTAGTCATCGTAATACCAGCAAATGTAGCTGCTCGTTTTAATAGTTCAGATTTACCTGTTCCTGGAGGTCCATAGAGAAGTAATCCTCGTCCGTATTTAACATTTAATTTTTTTTGTGCTTCAATTGGATCGATCTTGAGAAAAGTCGTTAAGCCTCGAATTTTTTCTTCATTTTCAGCAATTGTATTTTTCTTTCGACGTATGGGTTCAGTGTGTACAGCAAGTTTGGCTTGTGCAATTTCCAATTGACGTTGCACTTTTTCAACGTCCTGCGTAGCTTTGCCTACTTTTTCTTTTGCTTGGTCTCGTTTTCTAGTCCATGCTGTTAGATCCTGACTCCAATTTAAGGTAGCTGCTTCGGCATTGAGCTTTTCAGCTTCCTTCAAGGCAATTTCTTTTTCTTTTTCAGCATTGATAAAGTGCTGTTGGCAAACTCTAACTTTTGTTTGTGCTCCTTTAGCTTCTTCTTCAGAGATTAAAATTTCCTTACGAAATGTTTTAACTTCTTCTTCCAATCTTTTTTGTTCGTCAGTCCATTCTTGCTTTCGCTTTTTGTGTGCTTCTAAATCGATGTTTTTATTTTTAATACAAAATGTTTTTAAATATTGATGAATATTGTGTAGAACATTTCCATCATCATCATATGTTTTTCGAATTTCATTAATGGTCTTATCCACTGCATCAGGATCAAGATAGGGTATATATTGTTCTGTTTTAGTAACGTAATGAAAATAACGTCGAATTCGATGAATGTCACCGATTAGAGTTGCATCGGAATCTTTATAGAGGCTTTGAGTTTCTTGAGATTTGCTTGAAGAATCATTCAATTGAATATAATCTCGTATCATTTGTTTAATTAACAGTTTGGGTGATTGCAGACTCTCCCAACATCTTTCATTAGCTACTGCACTGCGAAGATGCTGAACAGTAGTAATACTTTCCTCTAGAAAAAATAGAAAAATATTCATTCGTTTGGCAGAGTTAATGATTTGTGTAGCTTTATAGAAGCCAAGATTGAGCATTCATAAAATTCAAGTCGATCTCAAATGTAAATAGTCGTACCTTGAAGTGCTGTTAACCAACTTGTGACACTGTTTTCGTCGCGTTGATTTTGTCGACAGATAGTTTTTAGAAAACTTTCGAGTGTAACATCTTCCTTTTTTGTAGACACTGTAGTCGAGCTTGCAGTTTCCGGCGATGTAGTTATTTCGTTTTGAATATTTTTAACAACCACATGAACTTGTGTTTTTGAATTTGTTTTCCAGACAGGAGGAAATTGAAATTTACTATCGTGGTCACATTGATAGTCGAGTGCAAGGAGTGTTAGTAAATAATTGAAATTCCACGGTCCAAATGCGTCATTTCTTCGTGTAAACAAATTCGGTTGATAGATCAAACGCACGCTTTGATTGCTCATATCAATTGGCCCCCGTGTTGATTCGAGTGCATATTGATGAAGGGTTGAAACATATTGTCCATCAGCGCCTTTGTGAAGATTTTCATTTGGTTGCTTTAATTCTTCTATGAATGCTTCTACTTGTTTGCCTTTGTCAAATTTAATATAAATATTCAGAACAATCGAATTTAAAGTAACCGGTTCCAATGATGGAAGTAATTTTTGTACAACAAAATTGATTGTCGTGTCTGTTGATCTTTCTTGAAATGCTTCCGGGGTAAAGTCATCATCAGAACTATTGTCTGACATTTTTTAAAGCTAAATGTGCAATTATCTATAAAAAAAAAGCAAAACCATGATAATTAATGTAAACAAAAAAAAACTATTTATGTTGAGTAGTTGTTATCCGAAAGTTCAACTTCCAAAATAAATACTATAAAATAAAACAAAGCAAAAATCGCTCAAGAATAAAGAATAGAAAGCAATGGAAAATGGATTATTCTAGTCAAGCATATAGATGCATAGATCATGTTAGTTTATTTTCTTGTTTTTTCACAACGTTGCTGTTAGATACTGTTTGCAGAACAGGTTGGTTTAATTTATTAGCATTTTTGATTTTCTCAATATTTTCTATTTTCTCAGCATATTGATTCGTCCGTTCGTCATAGTCTGCCTGAAGTTGTAACAATGCGATATTAGCTTTTTCAAGGCGTTCCAAATTGTTCTTTCTTGCTGCTTCGGTTATGTCTGCGCTCTTGTGGCATTCGTCGAGCTCCTTATTTAATTCACTGTAACTCTTATTTTTATTGTCGATTTGTTCGTTGATGGATTTTATACTTTCCTTCATTGTTTCGAGATCTTGCTGCGCTTTTTCAACTGTTTGCTGTGCATTCTGTAACCTTAATCGCTCAGCATTAATATTGCCAGTAGTTTCACTGACTGCAACTTTCTTTTCATCAATTTGTAGATTGTGTTTTTTCAATTTTTCTTGAACGAATTGTAAATTACTTGATATTTGTACATCTCGTTTCTCTAACATTTCAGCATTTTGGCGGAGGGTTTCGGCCTTATTCTTTTGTGCGAGATAGTTTCGATTAGCTTCACGATATTTCTGTTCGGCTTGAACCAAGTCGGCTTTAGATTGTTGAAGTTCTTGACTAAGCGCGACTTTTTCGTCTTTCAGTCGTTTACTTTCTATAGCAACGTTTTCCAAGTCTGTTTTGGTCACAACCAATTGTTCTGTAAGAGTTTTCAAGTTTTCTTTCTTCGTACTAATGTCGTTCTTCAATTCATCAGCTGTTTTCAATTCTGATTGAAGTACTTCGTTTTGATATGTCATTTCTCGGACTCTGGCCTTTTCCGTGTTGGTTAAATCACCATGTTGACGTTTCAGATTTTCGTTTTCACCTTAAACGAAATGCCTCCGTGTTATTATATGAAAAGTATCTTATAGATAAATATTAGATTAGAAGTCTCGACTATCATGCGAAAGATATTAATTCGAATTCGTATAGTAAGAAATCACATACGTATATATGCACATACCTTTCAGAAGTTGTATCTTAGTTTGTTCTAGTTGACATTGGAGTTTATTTTCCATTAAAATTCCTCGTCTCTCTTCCATGAGAGTGCGATGTTCATCAATAGTTCTCTGATGCCGATTGATATCATCTCTCATCTGCTCTGCATTATTTTTCAAGTCATTAACTTGATTTCCATGTGTTGCCTTTTCTTGTTCATATCGTTGTACTTCATTAGTAGTACTGGCAAGTTGTGTCTGAGCTTTTTGAAGATGAATAGAAGCCATACGAAAGCTTGCTTCTGTTTGTTGTTGTCTTCGAAGTGAGTTTCGATGTTCTTCACTCAAGCGATCGGTCTTTGCTTTACACACGTTAAATTGTTGAAATTTCATTACGGCAGTTCTTTGCTGACTTGCAACATCTTTTCTTGCATTTTCAAATTGTTTAACAGCATCCTTACGATTAGTTTGTGCTTCTGAGTGTTTATTGCGAAGGTCATTTACTTCTTTCTTTTTGTCATCGTATCGCCTACTAGCTGCATCCAGTTCATTGCGAGCTCTGTTTACTTTTTGTACTTCGCTTTGGGCGAAACCTGATAACGGCGGAAAGATCGCGCCAACCAAATTCCACAACGTTTCTTTTGACTCCATACCAGGCAGTCGAGATTTAGCAGCGTTCATCTCTCTTTCTGCTTCTCTCTCTTCATTAATAGCTCGATCAAGTTGTGATTGAATACGTCTTTCATCACTTATTGCCTTTTCACGTTGACGATCTAAATCACGTTCTTTTTGTTGTGCATTTTGCAACGCTTTCTCAACTTCTTTATGTTCACTTTCGGCCGTTTGTCGCTCTTGGATTGCAGCTTCTTTTTGTTCACGTAAGACATTCGTTTCATCAGTTTGTTTAATTTTTTGATCTTCCAATCGATTACGTTCAGTTTCAAGTGATTCGAGCGCTGCTGTTTGCTGTTCCTTTTGCACTTGTAGCTGTGCCAGTTTAGTTTCAGCACGATTAAATAAATCCTCTATCGCTGATAACTTTTGTTGAAGTCTGTTGAGTTTATTTGTTCGATCAGTTTTTTCGTTTTCCAGAGTTTGAAGCGTTTTTTCAAGTTGACGTTGTTCCATCTCCAACGCTTTCCGCTCTCTTTCTAGTTCTTCAAATTTCCGCTCACTTGTGACCATTTCTTGATTGAGTTTCTCGATTTTTTCCCTAACAGTTTCGATTTTTTCTCGTATTTGCTCAACTTCTTTTTCTAAATCTTTTATTTTCTCTTGCAAATCGCGAACTTCTTGTTCAAGACGAGCAACTTTAGCTTCCTTGTCTCGCAGAAGTGCTTCCAAGTTAATGATATGGGCATTTAGTTGATCGATTTGCTTTTCTAAATCTTTTCGCTGATTTTCTAACTCACGTTGTTTTGCCATTAATTCTTCGAGTTGTTTTTTATTTCTATTGATATTTTCTTCGATGCTTTCGATTAATTTTCGAAGTTCTTCGACTTTTTTTTCACATCTTTGACGTTCGTCTATCGCTTCCGAGAGAAGATTTTCGTTTTTGAGAAGTTCTTCTTTGACTTTCTCTAATTGGCGCCGCAATTCAGCTTGAGTCGACTGTATTTGAGACATTTCTTTCTTAATTACTTCTTGTTCCTTGCCGAGTTCAACTTTTTGTTGTTCATGTAATTTAAGTTCACGCTGTAAATTATCAATATTTCCTTGATATTCATCTAATTTTGATTTTTCAAGATCAGCGGCATTGAATTTTTCTAATTGTTCTTCGTACAACTTTAATTTGTTGACCTCTAGCTTTCGTATTTCTCCAATTTGTTCTTCCGATTTCCGTAGTATATCATCGCTTTTCGCAAATATATTATCGAACGCTTTCTGATTATCTTCTACTTTAGTTACTATTTTATCTTTCTTCTCATTAAGCTTCTTCGATTCTGTCTCGAAATGTTGATCATTGTCATACATATTCTTCATCGGTTGAAACAGTTCTGGTGGCAATTGATCCCATGAACTTTTTGCCATAGCTAAATATTTACTTGAGTAAAAATAAGGTTTATGCTAAAATCATAAATCTAGAAAAAACAAGTATTTACTTACGAGGGAACATTACCAAGTGATTCACACCGTTTGGTCTAATATTTTGCTCATTGAAAGGATCCAATGAGATTAGGAAAATCCTAAAAGATTTCGTGTCATTAGATCTTTCCTTCGAAGTTATGACCGTTTTACTGAATTTTCGACCTTGGACAAGGAATTTATAGAAAAACTGTATGAAGGAATTTCGAACTGAAATTTTTCCTAACAATAGGTCTCATCGATGTTAGAACATTCCAAAAATTTCAGTTAGAACTGATACTTTCTTTTAGAGATATTGCAGATTCAAGAAAACGGCCATGCTCCAAAAATTATCGTAAAATTGACTTTTCTTCAATCTGCAATATCTGTAAAAAAAAGTATCAGCTTTAACTGAAACTTTTGGAACGTTCTAACATCGATGAGATCTATTGTTAGGAAAAATTTCAGTTCGAAATTCCTTGTCCAAGGTCGAAAATTCAGTAAAACGGTCATAACTTCGAAGGAAAAATCTAATGGCACGAAATCTTTTAGGCTATTCCTAATCTCATCGGATCCTTGCTATGAGCAAAATATTAGAGCAAACGGTGCGAAACACTTGGAAATAGTCCCTTGCTAGGATAATAAAAGTGTGACTGACACGGACTAGAGAAACAAGTACGAACACGTGCAGCAACAACGACCAAGGTCGAAAAATCTGACACAAGATCACATGAAACACATACAAGATACGGGCGAAATCTTACAAAAACCCGACAAAAAAATCGTAGTTCCTGAGATCTTAGATCAGGTCAAACAATCATATTCTTGAAAGATCTTACACATTAATACAATCTTTGAAGAATCTGATTGTTCGACCTGATCTAAGATCTCAGGAACTACGATTTTTTGTCGGATTTTCGTATGATCGTGGAAGATCATATAAGATCAGATGCAAGATTTCATGAGATCTTACAATATGATTTCTCGAACTAGGGAGCTATGAGCGCATCATCATCAGTAAGATATCAGCAGCTTTTATTTGTACAAAAACAGGAAACTTTTTTTTCGTTTGATTCCAGTGTTAGATTTTTATTAGCATTGAACTATTTACATTGAATGATTCCTTGTCCCTATACAATAACGTGTATATGAGCCAGTCCATATAAGCCACGACCTGCCCAACAGGGACCTTGCTCAATCGAGATCGTCAGATTTTGCTCAATTTTGGATATGTTGTAGAGGAAATAATTCTTAGAATTTTGCCGAAAGCCGATTTAAAAATATTCATCGCTCTATCTTTCATGAACATTTTACGAAAAGCCCTAAAATGATAATCCTCATCAAGGTGGGTCCTAAGGTGATCATATCTCATGAACTACTCGATCGGTTAAGCTGGAATTTATTTTAGATATACAACTCAGTGAGTTCTATTCATCATAAAATTTTTGCCTGAAAATATTGAACCATTGAAATTTTATGAACCACAAAATATATGCGAAAAAATCCTTTTTTGGTAAGTTTGATGCCTCATAATTTTTCATCGGAGTTAGCTAAAGGTTTGAAATTTTTAGCATGAATAGAGACCTAAAAGATCTATCATCTCTAGAAATTTCAGCTCGCTAATTGAGTCCTTTTTGACAGAACAGTCGTCTCAAAAGCAGATTTTTGATAAAAATGGCGACTTTCAGGTTAGGCTATCTCCCAAGAAATAGAATTTCTAGGGAGCTGATATGTAAAATCTAGAAATAGTCTCTGCGGACTACAACCCTAGAAAAAAATTAGCATGGGATCTGCACGAATGGCTGCAGGAGACCTATTGAAAAATCTCAAAAAATGAGCTGTTTCCTAAAGGAAATATGCCCAAGCTCAACCCAAAATTCCTGAAGCTCCTTTAATATATGTGATGATTTGTATTTAGAAAAAATCAGCATAAAATTCTCTATTATCCGACGCAGAAAATTTTTTCAAAAAACCGCGGTAATCGCCGGTCACAAAAACCGCGGTTTCGGCCGGTATTTTCGAATAGCGAAAATCAGACCATCTATGCGTATCTCTAACACCACCCAGAACCGCGGTTTAGAGATACGCATAGATGGTCTGACTTTCGCGGTTTTGAAAACCGAGAAAAACCGTGGTTTCGAACAACGCCGTTTTGGGTGTTTTTTTTGAAATGCATAAATGGTCTGGCTACCGTTACATCCAAAAACCGCGGTTTTTTTCGATACACTAGACTCAATAGGAGCAGGTGTACCGAACATAACCTGTACCTTGAAAGTTTCAGGTGTAGCGCCCTTCGAGGGGCAGTGTATTGAACTCTCCCGAGCTCCATTTCCACAAAGTGTCTTTGTAGAGTTCTTATATTATGTATGTGATATAAGTAAAATTTGCCAGAATTTATGGGGCATATCGAAGGTCCTTAAACATTCCTTGACACTTTGGTATGCACCGCGATTCCTCACATGCAAACCGCTGTTTTCAGAACCGCGGTTATTATCGAGTGCACCGCGGCTTAAAAAATCGTTAACAACCGCTATATTCAGAACCGCCGTTGTTACCGAGTACACCGCGGTTTGGAAAACCGTTNCATCGCGGTTTGGAAAACCGCTGATAACCGCTATAATGAAAACCGCGGTTATGAGTGTGCATACCGCGGTTTTAAATGGGATCAAAATAATACCGCGGTTTTCTCGGATCAAACCGCGGTTTTGTATAATTTTTTTTCCGTGGGTGTAATTACACAATGACATTATAATTCAACATAAGGCTAGACTATACGAAATTTACTTTTGCAGTTTTTTCTGCAAAAGTAAATTTCGTCAAAATGGTAGTCTCCCTTTATATTCATTGTGTAGTTATTTTCGCTGCTGTTAAAAACAAATGATTTAGAAATTTATCAAAGTCGTTCAAATACTTATAATAAAATATGATACAATATTCCTTCCGTTTTGCGTCGTCTAGTTTTCCTTGTGCTCAAATAAATTTATAGGATAACAAACTTGTTCATTTCCAATTTATTTTGAGTAAGCTGATAGGACTATAGATATAATTAGTGGTTAAATGTAGATAAGTAAGTACACCTTGATGCTGGAAAAGAATGCATGAGCAAAAGTATTGTTCTTAGAAAATGAGGTTCGAATTTATTATCGATTCTCTAAACTCTTTGTTTCGTTCTAAATCCTTTTTAGTAATTACCCAATATTGTACTATGTCTTGCAGGTTTAATTAATTCATTACACCTATGCAACTACATTTTAGAAATTAATCTTGTCTATCAACCAATCATTTATACTGAAAACTAGCGCAAGCATAACCTGAGAATAAGGTCTTGAAAGACAGAACTATAAATAGTTGTCACAAATTTTATACAACTCATATACGATTGATTTAGCATAAGATTAATTTATGAATGGTTTTACTTTCTATGTACGATATAATTGAATGCGAGCTCAGATAATTCTATAGCTATATTATTTAATGTTCTAGAGAAGCCACTTTGTTGCTATTTATATGTTGAACACTTATTTTAAACGTGTTCATTTTAATTGATTTAGTCAATCATATTCGAATAGTAATACTCGTAACGTTTGAATACTTTCCCTTTTTAAAACACAATACAGTGATGACAATGACGATACTTACTTACTTTGTTTTGCTTTGTGTATGACTACTGTCTATTTTTTCTTAAGTATATTTATTTTTCTTCTACAGTTTATATAGAAAATATTTGATTGAAGAGGTAAATACGTCACCGTGTTTTTGTGAACAGTGTGCATTATTATAATTCAATCTGATATGTATTTTCGATATATATCTCTACCAGCTTGTTTACGACGCATGTGATAAAAAGACAAGATGAGTACTATTGAAAAAACGTCCTTCATATACAATAGCCTAGTCGTTTTTTCTTTCGTTCTTTCATAGTTATGATTTTCGCTTTTTTTCATACTGTACACACATTTTGATCAGATGCAGATTCAAAAAAAGTAAGTAACAGAACAATCGAGATTGATTGATTAGAACCTTGCTTTATGATTAAGATCAGGAAAGTAAATAAATACGTTGCATATATTTATTGGTCATAATAAAATCAAGAGAAAAACGCTTACATTGCAATTTTCTTGATTGAATTCGAAGATTACAAACAGAATGAAGATCATTATTCTAGAAAAAAAATTCTTTGTGTGGGATTGGCATAGATCGAATTCCTGTTCAAATTCTTAAGAAATTTGTTGTCAAGGGTGACTCAAATCGTGTTGCAATTTGTGATATGATTCAATTCAATATAATTTAAAAGAATTTATCTTATAACTCTTATACACCGTTTAGTATGTTATTATTATCAACAAAAATTTCAAACTTCATGTACTGTGAGTACTCATAAAGGCGTGGTCCACTGAGACAATACTTTGAGTGTGATCGTTCTGATATCTAGCTACATCAATTTTGATTTCTTTCAATCAAATACTATAGATATAAATCTTATGCAAATAAGAATTCACAATAATCATATATAGTACTCCGGTATGAGAAAATTATTTTTTGAAGCACTGAGCCATTGTAGATTTACCATCAGCAGTCATTAATTCGTTTTATATGCCTTTTAAAATGATTTGCCATTTTTTTAAAGGTCTATAGTCAAGTTCAAATTTCTTAAAAATATATTAGTGTGACGTAGAAACTTTTTAATACAATCATCATGAACTACACATAGCATAATAAATGATTAAGATGGCGGTATTCAATGATTGCTATAGAGGTTCGGTGTCTTTTTTAGCTTCATATTATATAAACTTAATATTTTCGTCTATGAAAATGATTGAGAAAATGAAAGGAAAAGCTTTTCAGCGCAGCCCCGTTGGGGCTAATATGTGGAACTCACATATTTCGGTCAGTTAGATACTGATCAAATAGAAGTTTTATTTTTTCAGTATAGTGAAATCATATTTTGTTCAAAAGTAAGATAATAAAACCTTTTTAACATTTGAAATTTATTGGATCTATCAATAGGAAATATTACTAGAGAGAACGTATGAAAACATTTTTGTTAAAAATATGTCAGTATGCTGAAGTGTTTAGTGGTTTCATTGAGGAATATTGTGAATGATAATAGTTTAAACTGTATTTAGGATATAGCTATCTGTTACAATCTTCTTCTTTATTTCGCCTTCTTCTTATTATTATATTTTCACAAGAATAAAATCCCTCTTCTTTAAACATTAACACTCACTTAAATAGAATAGATACGAGAAGAAGAATGGAATGATTGTAAACGTGATAGAATGAAACCGAGAGAAGAAGAGAGAACATACTTATGGCAGGACAGATATGTCCTGACATAACACTATCAATATTGTTGAAAAATTGATATTTTTTCGTATTACTAGGTGAGAAATTGATACATTTTTTCATAACCGAAAATTTGATAAAAGTTTTCCAGTGGATGGAAAAGTTACGAATTGTAAATACACTAAAGTGGATTCAAGCTCTAGATTAAGGTATTTGTGTGAGAAAAAAAAGATTAAAATCTTCATCTGTTTATTGTAGGTGGTAGAAGTAACAAGTGTAATAGTAGTATAAAATAGTTGCTAGCTTCTGTAGCGGTAGTATACACTCGTTGCTAACGTGTGTAATAATAAAAATATATCATGCTGACGTAGCGATGGACTATAATAATAAAAATGACAGATTTTGATGATTAATTAGAGAATAAATCGTAATTATAATGATCTCTAATTAGTGAAACTAGATTTTTATTACTGATGCAAGTAGTGGTGAATATAGGCAATCGACATATACCAAAAAAGCTACTAATTAGTGCATCTAAGTGTTAGTTTTTTATGTTTTATGTCTGTAATTGGGAGGGGGCCGCAAAAACCTAACAATTCAACTTACACTCACTATTTTCTTCGAAAATATATGTGAGTTCCACAAAAGTTTCTGAAAACTTTTTTCTAATTTGTATTGAAAAGATCTGAATCTTCATAGAATTCTTTCCAACATTTAAACAAGAGAAGTCAACCAATGTGGAGAGAACTTTATAATTTATCAATTATTTTGTATTCAGGGGATTTTTTTATCTGCTATTACTCTCTCTTTAAAATATTGCACAGTATTCATTTCATAGGCATTTGAGAAATTTAACCAAAAAAAAAGGTAAAGAACATTTTAAAACTTTATTGAATAAATATATATGAGTATACAATTACATAAACGGTAAAAGATTCTGCAGGTTTCGTTCAATTATTTAGAAATTAAGAAGCAAAGGTATTTTATAGTTTGTATGTTTTGATTTATGGTTTAGAATTCATTCGGTAGATTTGTCGTACCAAGAGTATTCTGTGATGGTACAATTCTTTGAGTATTATTTTTGCGCGTGATCATCATGATACATTCTCGTCGGAATGCATTAAATGTAATGAAATAAAGTGGAAATGATGTTATATGATATGTATAGAGAGCTGAATCGAATATTTTTTCCAGTGTATCAGATGGTGTTGGGGAGAAGAATGCAGCATCAATTGTTGCTGGTATCGTCATAATTAAAAAGAGAAATGTTGTGACAAGCAAAGTAATCGATATTGTTCGATATTGAATAGGTGAATTTTGAATTAAGCTTGTATTATGACGATGTATTAAATGATAAATAACGCCACTGTTCAATGTAATCATCAATATGAAAGGTGAACAGTTATACACACCCAAATTAATATAATCCCATAGTGGATATATTTGATATAATTGAGAATTGGGATTTATTGAACCATCCGGTTCATAGAAGCAAGCAAAAATAAAAAAATGAAAATTGAATATAATGAAAACGACAATAATGCTTGTAATAATGATGAGAACACTTTTTTGCTCACTAAACCAAGTACGATGAAGGCGACTGACCGATAAATACCTATCAAAACAAATGAAGACACGAAGCCAAGCCGATGATTGCGCAGAAAAGTAGTTAAGAAATCCAAAAAACTTGCATGTTGGTATCGAATACGTTAGTAGCATATATCCATGAGCATTGGAAAGATAATGATCAAGATTCCACCCATACAGCATGAAAATATCAAATATGGCTATTGTACGCATGTAATGAATTATTGGTTGTTTTTTCGTGTTACGAAAAGTTGGTCGGCAAAGAATAATAAATGTTAGAAGATTTAATAGAGTACCAACAATGACCAAAGTTAGCGGATAATAGGTAGTGACCAAATTTTCCTCTAAATCGGCACTTGATGTCGCGGTGCTGTTTGACATGCTGTAATGATTTGTGAATAAAGATTATTTTCTTTCTATTTATGATTAGATTAGTTGAGTAGACCCAAGTAAGCAAAAAATGAAGGGAGACTGCCGAAATGACTAGTCAGAAATGTCCGCAGCTTCCGTCAAGTCTAGTCTGAAACGTCTTGCATACCCGTCTTGCATAGTCAGCTTAATGAGGAGTGTCTTACAAACACGTATGTACTAGTCTGAAATGTCCTTGAGCTCAGTCATGTCAAGTCCGTGTTGTCTGCTGACCCAGTCCAGACTAGTAAGAAGATTAAAAAAAGAGACTACATAGTGGATTTGAACATCCAGCACGACAGTGTTCGGGATATGATGGATATCCTGACGGCAGACTAGGACACTGAGATAGACTGCCGTAAGTATATATGATCTAAACTTATTTATTGACTCCCATCCATGCATAGAAAATCAGAAACAAACCGACGTAAACGGTATTGACTAGTCTGAAAAGTCTTTAACAGCTATTAGGACTGCTCTGAAGCATCTTCTTGACATCTCATGAGTCATGACTAGTCCTTTTTTAAGAAGTGTTTATTTACTCAATGCTTATCGAATTGTTTTCTATCTAGAAGGACAATTAGAGCGTCTGCTGTAATCAATAGTGCATTCGAAAAGATTTAATATATTGCGTGCATCCCTGTCTTGATATATTTTATTTTATTTTGCATTAGCTTATGCTAAAAGTTTAAGAGTGTATAAAAACATAAAATAGCAGGGGTTAGTACTAGCAACAAAATTCATCTCGCATCTAGGAGTGCTAATTTATATTTTTTTTTGAATTGTGATAGGTAGTAATTAAAAAAAATTGAGAAACACCTAAATCGTTTCATATCAAAATATAATGTTTGTTTATGTTAAATATCAATTGTAATAATTCTAAATTAAGCTAAGATAATTTATTTATTAGATGAATGTACGAAGATTTGAGTATGAAATAAAATTAAAATAGTTTGAAAAAATCTAGTTTCTTTCCGGCATAAATAAATTTTATTTTTATACTCAAATTAATGTTTTCAAAGCCCAACTAATTAATCGCACTTGCTTATGAATCAAAATATATTTGTCGAAAAAATTATGAAATCTTCTTAATTTATTTTCATTTAATGCTATCTGAAGTAATTTCGTTTCGGTAAAAGATAATTTTTATTGATACATAAAATTAAAAATTTGGAGTAAAATTTGTATTAACTAGCATCTTAGAATGATCGTGAGTGTGCAGAATATGACTTCTCGATCATATGGCTCAATGGTTCTGGCGATGGGTAAGTGTCACATTGTATACATGTCCGAATCTAATCTTCATCCTTACATATTTCCATTCAGACTAGTCCAGACTCGTCCACTATATAAGGCTACAGCTGGTTGTATACTCGTCCCAGACGCCCTTAATTTTTCATTCATAAACCATTTTCGGACGAACAACAGGGACACTCGCCACGACTACTCTTATTAGATTTTATGACTAGTCGTCAATCAGAGTACTAGGACGCGTATGCATGACGGTCAAAACCTCGGACTAGCCCCAGACGAGGACTTTTTGAGACAAAGACTAGTCGAGACGGGGCGACACGACTAGAAAAAAGACTAGTCATTTAACCAGTCTTTTGCTCACTTGGGGAGCTAAAAGAAAGCCGAAAATAAACGTGTACTACTACTGAAGCCTATCGTCTTCTCTTTTTCAATCGGTCATCCGGATTGTATATGCCTATGATTTAACTGAACAGAGTTGATATTCAATTTTTCGTTATACAATGTCCTATATGCTATATGGCCTGTGTTATCATATAATCATATTTACATAGCATATCCACAGCTCCTACGAAGACAAAATACAGCAGAGTCTCAAATTTACGAACAATATTCTCTAAAGAAGGCTTACTTCGAGCATCGAATAACTTTCTTTTATTTATACTACTTGATCTTATATGCAAAAATGTTTAAAAAAGCATGATATTCTTTCTTATCTAAGCTTTTTTCTACCTCAAAAGATTTTGAGCCGTATCTTATTCTACAGTTAAAAATAAAATGAATCAAATCATATAGTTGATCTCTGAAAATTCATTAAGAAAACTAGATGGTATTCGAGTTTCACTCGACTACGAAATGCGGTGCAAAGCACACGAGCCGAATTTTCGAAAGTAGCGAGAATAAGATTTAAAAATAAATGATTCACTTTGAGATTCATTACAAACGTTTATTTTTTTTTAATTTCCGTATACGAATTTTGAATAAAAATTTCGCATTCACTATTCTTAAATCGATCATTTTGAAATTCATTACTAGGAAATCTCTCTGAAAATGTAACAACCAGTTGTCTAACAATTTTTTTCATTGAACGATTAATTATTTTCATGAATCATTATCTTGAATCAAATGTAAAGCAATAGACTACTGGTTAACAACTATTGATGACGTCATTTTAATTAGCGCGAAACTATAAAACAATAAAACGTTTCAAAATCATTTGAGGTAGAAAAAA
>CAJNYU010004692.1:0-20917 GCA_905331475.1 Rotaria socialis | reverse complement strand
ATAGATTTTCAACTGCATTGAGATTTAGATTGATTTTAACCTATCTTTTACAAAAAGAAACAGCTGATGTGGTATAATCTTTAATAGACTTCGAATTCCAAAAAAACAGTGTTAACAATGTAATTCATTTGTAATTCATTAAAATTAATCGTGATCTTTTCTACTCCTCACTTTACTCAATGCATAATGTCTGTCAAATACATGGATTTCATTTTAATTCGAGAAGAACAAGCATATATAGTTTCACTTCCATTCTAAACTGATCTCATAGCAGACATCAATAAACGATAATTTTTTCTGTCGTTTCCTAGGATCCATTAAAGCATTATCAAATAGCATTCTCGTGAAAGCGATAAAGGTAGCTCCAATCTATTTTGTCATATTATTCCAAATGTAGGACTACTAAAAAGTATTTCGACGTCTGAGTAACAGAGAGTGTAAATTTTGTGGAACTTTTGTTAAGGAATGGAGAAGGGTTGATAAATTTCTTTTCTTGAGCATCTGTCTAAATACGTCCTGACGTCTATATACAACCTGACTGATTTGTGGTATTTTACACATTTTCATGACTTTCTCAGGATTTCGAAATACATTGAAAAATGTAGAAAAGCAGTTGAAATATTTTGAAACACAAGAATTCGGAAATACAGATACTTTTTGTTCCCTTTTGGTTCTCACCTGTGTACACTTGTTGCTGGTGCACATTAAAGAGCTATGGAAAATCACAATGTAACTATGTAGCTTACTGTATCTTGACTGAAATATGTTTTTTTTATATATTCAAGCAACAGGTTATCGAAAGTGAAAATATCACTCATGAAGTCTCTTAAAGGTACAACGAACTCGAAGCTCCCCAGATGTCTTTGCAATAAAAATGAACACTTTCAAGAACTTTCGCCAGTATTCGAAAGACTTTTCAGAATTGCGTAAAATTTTTGTATCATTTTTCAAGACTTTTTATGATTTCTTTATATATCGTGATATTTCTACCTTTCGCTAACAGAAAGTATCAAAAACAGCTAGGCTAATCAGATTACATAACGCGGACTATTCAGAAATAGATATCAGTGGTCCTATAAATTGAACAGCACACATCAACATAGCTAGTTTATTCTAGTCGTAACACTTTTAGCAGTAATATGGATCGAAAATCAACTAACATCACAATAAAAGTTCAACTAGCAGTAGTTATGTGTCCGGTCCATCATCATTATGGTATAAATCATTGACAATACAGCTGCAAATACTTTGCCCGCTTACCAGATGAGCTACATGTGAGAATTTTGAACATCTTTCAAATCAATTTCAAAGAAAGATCTTGCGAAACATTTCAAGAAAGATTGAAAAAATTTGAAATCATTTGAATTGGCCTGAGAAAATCTTTATTCCACACCCACATTCAGAATAGACTCAGTCATAGAGAAACAAATATGACAAAAGACTCCATAATTAAAATGTCCTATTTGTGTCTCACTCAGAGCTTATAAAATCATTCTATAACAGATAAGCAAAATGAACGAAAATCCGTTATCTTGCGCAGTATTTTTAATTGCTGTCTTACTATTTAGTATTCGTTGACTGCGAACTACTACACTCATATATATGACTTGCTAATTAGGAAATTGGACTCTTCCTTGAAAAAATTAAAATAGTTTTATTAGACGTACTGCTATAGACAAACATCTTTCTCAATTCATAATTAAAAATAAAGTAAAAACTCTTAACCTACTTCGTAATTCAGAACATCGGCAGTAATGAGGGTTCAACTTGGGCGTTTATCTACGCCCTTTCACAAACAAACAAGGTTCATATATCTATTGATAAGCACTAATATATCTTCTGCCTAACTGACTCTAAATTGAAAAATACATTTGATCGCATACATAGACACCGAAAGACTAAAGTATATGTGATGTCCTTCTAAGAAACATCGGTGATAGATCTTCGATCGAATAATCGATGTGTATATTCAACTAATTACATGCTCACGTAGCAGTTCATCACATGAGCACACTGACGAAAAACCCATTTTAAAACAATCTTCTCAATCCTATACTAACACCTGCTAAAAACAAAGTTCGTAAAATTCAGCGTATTTTTTGTTTCTTCTCCTCTTATACCTTTTACTTTAGGCAATTGAAATTCTTTCTCGATGGGTTTTAGGTGAAAGATCTTGGGCAATTCACACTAGACTATAAAGTATTGTATCTTTTTGTCGCAGGTTATAATGTTAGCAATTCGATTATTAAAAAGAGTCACAATTAGAAATGGTCACAAAAATGGTCCCGTTCCGTATGCCCGCTATTCAATCACCGATTTGTTCAGCCGAAAGATCTCTATATAAGCAACTTTACCTTAGATAGAAAACTTATATGTTTTCATACTGATTTTCATCAAGATTATTCCCACTTATCTCTTCAACAATTTGCACTGCTGATTCATGATCTTCGACGTTCTTTCTGGCTAATTAAACATTGATTGGGGTATTTTAAAGTCTTTTTCATTAAGAGTAAAAAGGATCTCGCACGGTAACAACTAAGCAAATTCTTGTCGAACATAACTGTTTCAAGCTTAAGTGTTGTAAATTCGATAGTGACAATTTAACGCAGATAAATTTAACTGATTCGCTCTGCTGATTATAAATTCACCATTGTATTTTACACTAACAGCTGCATATATGACACTCCATAAAACACTCGAAATTCGCACATTTTTCGTTCTAATCTTTATTCACTATTATTTATTCACCAGCAAACATTAGTCCCAATATATCTACTTTAATATTATATAGATCAAATACACGTCTACCACGAATAACGAAGCATAGTTATTAAAATTTCAAAGGTAAAGTCATTCAAAGCTCTTTCTCGCATAATAACTCTCGATAAAGGCATTTAACGATCTCATTCACACTGTTTGAAATTAAAACATCTGAAAAATAACTTCTAAGTCAATATCTTCCATTCAAGATATTTCAGACTCCGATTCATTGCATTTCATATAGAAGGATCCTTAAAGATCTTTCTTGTTCAATGCCGCAAATTTGAGGCTTCTTTTAACTTCTCCTTCCTCTCAATCGATCGCTAAAGATGCTTAAAGACTTTTCCAGTCACTACATTCCATTCCATGTACTTGAAAGTCCTGTTTATTCCACTTTGTCTAGAATGATCCTTAAAGACCCTTATTGTTCAATAACACTTATTTCAGGCATTTTGAGGTCTCATTCCTCGTCATTCACCAAGAAAGTTCTTTGATGATTCTTCTATTTCCAACAAAAAAATCAATAAGACTACAAAAACGTCACATACGAGAGATTAACTGAAAAGGATCTTTAAGGACCCTTTTCGATAAAAGTGAATGAATCCTTCGTTCAAACATCTCAAATAGAAGGTAGTGGGTTTGAACTACGTTTAAGGCATCTTTCGGAGTCGATGGACAGGCAAGATGTGTCGAAATACTGGAAGTTTATGGTAGCTTGCTTTAGGTGTGTTCATGTCTGCTGTGGTATAGTGACGGATTTTGAAGCAGTGCCTGAGGTTAGTGCATTATCGAAGCGGCCTGGTAATTTATGTTATTTGGGATGCGACTAGCCAAGACGGGTAGGTGTCATGGTGTCGGGAAACCTGCGCAAGATCTCAGAAAGATTGGAACTTCCGGAATTTTCCTAGCTGAAAGCGGTCGGATTTCGTTAGTCCCGTCGCGTGCTGCGTTTGTATTCCTGATGATCAGGGGTCGGTTCCGGGGATTTTTCCCAATGGTTACGGTCGCGGGAACACTACGGAATACTTAGGTTACAATACGGTGATTATCAAGCGGAATACTGCTTCCAACTTCCGGATAGTTTTCCGGTCCATTTCCGGTTGGAAAACCTTTGGAAATCCTCGAAGATGTCGGGAAATAACGCCGTTTCCTGCCGTTTCCCGTCGGTTTCCGAGTCCGGAATCATCGACCTGGGGAGCCATCCATGATCGAACCGAGCTTACGTTTAAAGGTTTAATTTGCGATTGGTTATTTTACAAAAAAAGATTGATTTAAATTTATTACGTCAATAAATAATGTTGATCGTGTATTAGTTTAAAAAATTCTCAGCAAAAAAGAATCAAGAATAGAATGGATTAGAGAAAAGTACTAGAGAATTGGTTAGCTGTTTTGTTGAATTCAATCAATATTGATTGCGCGTATTCAGATCTCAATAATTTGCCTGAAATCTTTTTTATCGTGATTCTTATCGGAAATCGGTTAGGAACAATCATACACTGAAAAGAAAATTCACTGGGCACCTCTGGTGATCTTAAGAATTTTTTTTCACAAAAAGATATGCATTGCGATCATAACTGTTAATTATTTGCAGTGGCGTAGCCAGGGGGTGGGGCATTGGGCAATTGCCCAATAACTAAGAAGTTATTGCCCAAGAGTTTTTTAAATGCCACTAATTTCCCAACGCCAAAAACGTTTGATACACATAATTATATGTTAAAAGATACATGGTGTTATTGTAAAACACTGTCTCTCATTGTGATCTAGTTAATAATAATGATTTTTCCTTCAGTATGCATCGGTTTCCTAGTGACAATGCGTATCGGAAAAAATTGTAGCCCAATTGGTTTTTAATTGCCCATTGGCGCCTACTACGCATAATAATTTAGCTGGGAAACGGCCCATAACTCAAAAATTTCTGGCTACTCCACTGATTATTTCGAAAGGCTATCCTAGTACTGTTAATTGAAGATTGTGATCTCCAATTTTCTTGTGCGTCCACATTCGTATCTAAACAACAGTAACCAGAGATACCATTAGGAATAAAATTACAATAGTTTTCTAAAGAGAAATTAGATGATTCAAAATTTTTTGGAATTAAAATATTATTTAACAATTATTCTCATTCTTCCAAACATCAAAACTGCAACCAAAATGGAAATCTTGGATTGTGGCGTGGATTTGTCCGTTCGGCGGGAATCTGACCGTGAAATTGACCCTGGCAAAGGTGCTTTCAGTTAATCTCGCCAAATTCTCCTTGAGGAGTTGTATAGGAGAGTTGAAAAGTGATTAGAGCCATTGGCGCGAGTTCTTCGGAGAAACCTGAGGTTTCCAGGATTGTGTAGCCAAATTACGGGTAACAGAAGCATCTCACAGAACTCAAAACTGATCCATTCGATAGGGCAAGTCATGCTCTATATAGGATGAGGTTTTGAGAGATTCGTGTGATGAAATGGCGAAGCGCGACAAGTTCTTTAGAGAAACCTGAGCTTTCCAGGATTGTTTTGCAAATTTCGAGGCAATGGGAGCATGGGAACGAATTGAAAACTATTCCATTCGATAGAACAAGTCAAACTCTATCTAGGATGAAGTTTTGAGAGATTGGTCTGATGAATTGGCGAACCGCGACAGGTTCTCCTGAAAAACTAGCCTTTTTTGTGATAGTTTTTGCAGTATTTGGGTTTTTCCCTATGATGGGTAGGTCTTGGAGAAAAAAAACAGTGCATTCGATAGAGCTCGTCGAGATCTACCTTGGTCCGATGTTTGTTCAATTTGGCCTGATGATTTGGCGAATCGTATTGAAAAATACGCGAATCCTGACCTAAGATATCCTACGTGTTATTTTTCTCTTTATCTATCGTTCTACTAGTCCGACTGTCGTGCACATTGATAGATTGAACGGTAGAAAATTAACAATTAGACAGCAAACTATTTGAATAATTTTATTTTGAATTTAAATTCGTCAAATTTCATAATATCTTATGATTAGCTACGAAAAATACATATTAAAAAACACTCCAAATTCTTTGATAGTGATAATAAATCGTCCACAGGATTGACTCGATATTAGTCTCATGTTTTGCATCATATAAATTTTATATTTGGGTCACTACATCAAATTTTACAATCAACTTTTCACAGATATCTTCTGGATTGTAACGGTATCGTACGTATGGCCATCTTATCCTCTGGATCCTACGTATCCTTTGGATTGTGACCGTATCCCGGATAGATGGAATCCGTTTTTTTCTCCTTGATTTAAGTACAATCGAGATCTTGTTTGTCTATTAATCTTCATTTATTTTAAATATTGA
The DNA here is from genome assembly GCA_905331475.1 of Rotaria socialis. Classification (NCBI taxonomy): domain Eukaryota; kingdom Metazoa; phylum Rotifera; class Eurotatoria; order Philodinida; family Philodinidae; genus Rotaria; species Rotaria socialis. The sequence continues at coordinate 14,846 of CAJNYU010004692.1, read as the reverse complement.
ACAATTTTTTATCTACGATATAGGATCTCCTTATTCAAAAGTTATCTTGTCGACTACGTGATTTACGAAGTCGTAAGAAAAACACAATTGTGGTGAACAACTTCCGCTCGATTGGGATGACGATCGTTATCAGGATGGTGCAAATCAAAATAATTCACCAGCTATTGAGCCAGCAACAACTGATAAGTTTATTCTTTCTCTTAATATAATAAAACTATGTTTCACAGATAATACTAATTCGATTGAATCGAAAGAATTCATGAAAAAATTGACCGGTGCATTTCACAACAATGAAATGGCAAAAGGCACATCCACTCAATTGATTGCTGAATCATTCCGTATTCGTCGAGCTTATTTACAATCTGGTCAAAGTATGCAACAGATTTTAAATGAGATGCCTTTTACACAAAACATAACATTTGTAAGTGTTATATTTTTATCAGTCCTTAATTTTTATTCTTTTTCGAAAGATCAAACTGGAATTTGAACTTGTTACTAAAGTGTCATTAATGGTTGCTACTGAACGCATTCAGAAGTTTCTGGATAACATTATTTCATATGAAACCTATGGTAAATTACCTGATGAAAATGTACGTATGAATAATATCTGAATAGAAAACATAAAAATCTCAAAGAGACTTATTTAAAATGACAAATTTAATGAAACAGTATCACCTTTTATCTTCTGGATGTTTAATTTGAGATAAAAAAATTCAATCTAAATTTATTTTTCTCATCGTTTTCTTAAAATTTCAACTTTATAGCCGTGAAGCTAAGATTGAACTATAAAATATTCTATTTTCTTTCCTTTTCTTAAAGCATCGATGTTAGTAAAAAAACGAATATTTCAAATTATTTAGAGAGATGAAGAGTTATTGCACGCATGAGCACATGTTACAGAAACATTATCACCAATATAAAGGTTTCAACAAAAATAGTTTTGCCTTCGTTGATTCATGATATAGCTTCATTAATGTTTTTAGTAATTTTATTGCTGTTTTGCAAATCTTTTGTATTTACGCCACGATTAATTTTATCCTGCTAAGCATGTTTTCACGATCGTTTAAATTCTTGCATGGCTGGTTAGTCTATTCTATCGCTCAGTTCTTCACTATTTTTGTATTTTTCATACTTTAGTTTCTCGATGACGTCAGTACTATGAAACTTATTCCATTGCTGGAAGTAGATAATCTATCATCATTACTTTATTCTTGCACGCAGCGTAATCAAACTTACTGTTACTTAACATATTCGAACCAAATTTTACTTGATTTCCCAGTGAAAAATGTTGTAAAAAAATAACGTGTTTCACTGGGTTTGATGTTCAAACTGATATGGCATATGTACTGACTGTATTATTGACCATTTTCTATGTACCCAGGTGGAGCATTACGGCTACCAGAAACGGTCGTATACAGCCGTAAACGTTAACGTGTACTGCCGTTTCCTGCCGTTTCTCACCGTAAATGGCCGTAACTTGACGTTTTGGCATGCACTATATTACGGCCGTAATTAATCGTGTCGTAAACGGTTACTAACGACCGTAATGTGGTCGGATATTTTCGTATCCGATCGCTTATGGTACGATACAAAACGATCGTAATACGGTGCATACCAAACGGCCGTAAATTATGGTCAAACGGCCGTGTCGACACAAGTTGATCGACCTGGGTATTTGATATTAAATTTCCACGATGCAACAAACCAATCCTGGAGGAATTGGATTATTTCGCACTTCATGGAAGCCACGCCAACGGTATAGCGACCTTTTTTTGCCACTCATTACCGATTATCATTTGTCTTTATTGTTTCAATTAATATAGTCATCGTTATTCATTGTATATCTATTAAAATTGGCTGATTAATGCTATATTTTTGCTTGAGTATGATATTACAGTATCTTGTAGCATGTCTTTTTGAAATTATTTAAATCAAGTATCAATAGTGAAAAGAAGAATGATCTTTGAAGTATTCTCAGATTATATACTGTTTTCGGATATAGAATAATATGCGATGCAAAAATCATTGGAAAAATGTCCGACCTTACTAGACCATATTCCCAACTCCTTAACTAATCAAACTGTCTTGTTGGAAAGAGCGATGGCTGAACTACAAATTTTATAGCAGGCATATTTTTTTAATACGAATCTGAGAAATAGAAAAAGTCAAAAACTAATCATCGTTTAAAAACGTTCCTGCGACACCTTTTCAACTTGAAAAATTCTGTATTTCTTAATTACTTTAAGCTATATTGGCCAAAATTGAATAAGTAATCAACCAAAATGTAGCGCATCGAAAAACTCGATTCATAAATCAGCTTTGAGTGTTTTTCTTGATCAATTCTTGACTCTTTTATTGAAGTTTGAAACAGAACATTTTTAGAAAATTGAACCATTCGCAATAACCACCAGTTTACAAAAAATATCAGCCACTATCTCCAGAAAGCATGCGTGAACTAGACTGTTTTTTGTGTTCTTTGGGTCTAATCATATTGAGACATGGAACTTCAAGAGGAAAAAAGTAATTAAAGAAATCTTTTTTATCGCAATAAAACGATCAAGTAGCGAGAACAACCAAAAATATTTAGCTTCGTCGAGAAAATTTAATTCATCGATAAAAAGATCAAAAATAATTTTCCTTCCAATACGCCATTAGAAAGAGAACTAATTGTGCTACAAAAATTGTCATTAAGCATGCTCTCTCCCTTCTTGTGTAATATAAAAAAAACCTAATAGAAAAAAAGAAATGACACTGCTCCATGGTATAGTTGCAAGAACTTTAGAGATGCTTGATTTTGGCTTTTTCGCTTTCTCAGGCTCGTGTTGGAGAAATATATCCGGTACAATACTTGTTGTTCAGACTTCGCTTTCTCTAAAAAAAGACAATTTGATTAAGTCAGATGTCGGGAATATAATCTAACAGAATTCAACATTTTTCTAAAGACTGTTAAATTACTTACTAAGTCAGAAACTCTGCAAGGCGTTCTGCCCTGAGGGCAGAACAGGGCAAAGCAAAATTTGATGTGTTATTGTCAGGACAGGCCAGGACAATGTAAATCAGAGGGACAGGACAGGGCAGAACAGAAAAAAGTGCCCTATAACGGTCTCTGATCCACACTACAAAAAAAATGATTTTAATTATATCAATGTTTTCACATTACCATACCAACAACTGGGCTTGCTTTTATTTTTTTCAATTAACTCTTCGTGTAGGTAGCTAGCGATATGGTGAATATACTCCTAACTTTTCAAGTAGAACGCATAAAGGCTCATAGAATTGTTTTGTGGACAAAGATAAACAATTAATGAAGAAGAAGCTGATTTACTGCGTAGTACATTATCGGATCTACTTCGAAATCTTCTATCTGATCGCATCTTTGCTGATACATTGCTGGACATGATTTCTGAAACGATACCTTATTTTTCACAATTTAAATATACTCGAACACCACAAAATATTGAACAACAACGACGAAGTCAAGAAAGTCATCTTCTTAAAGATTATCAAACAAATCTTGATGAAGTTCCTATGCATCTGCATGATCGCAGTCTAGCTTCATCGAGTACTGATCGAGAACATCTCGCTATTAATCGTAGTGAACTAATTCCAAAAGCTAAAATTATTAAACAAATACCCTCAACACCGTCATCATTGTCTGATTTTGACCAACAAAATTTAGATGACAATGAACATTTAAAAAAGAATCCAAATATAACAGCACTAACTGAAGATGTTCTAGAAAATACATTATGGAATATTTTACAAGAAGCATATCATAGTGAATTTAGTTTGACTGCTCGACCACGTCTTATTGCTTTACCACCTAAACGTCAATCATCGTTATTAACACGAACGAATCTTCAAGGAAGTTCAAATCAATTTATCTTTCCATCGCCTCCTCTCATTTTGACGGAATCTTTTGATTAACAGTGATTGTATTTATCGAGTTTTCTCTTTTTTTATTTTATTCAAAATAATACCAGGAATATTACTTTTATTTGCGTAATAAAAAGATTTATTGGAAATTTCACAAAATTATCAAATCATATCTCAAGAGAATTTCCAATGACAAACGGGATTTATACAGACTGTTATTTCGGATCATTTAAAATCCGGAGGTACTAATGATGATTTCTTGAAAGTAATACGATTTTCCTAACATCATGCATATATATTTTTGAATAAAAATAATCGCACACAGTTATATAAAAAAAAATGATATATCCGCTGATAATTCACCGTTTTAATAATATCATATGTCAAGATAAATCGATTATCATTAATGTTCTTATTAAAACATTCGAAATTCTTCTTCATGAAGATTATGCCTTGATACACGAATAGGCTCTTCGGCTTGACTAAGTGACGTTAGATCTAATGGATCTTTTTTTGTTGGCTTATCTTGTTTATATATAAAAAATTGCAAGAACAATCAGTAGCTAATATGTGAATTTTTAACTTACACGGTATATTATTTGGATTTTCTGATTGATGATATATTTTAATAAAATTAATGCTATCAAAAAATGGATGATTCTGAATATCTTTATTTCCATTAGCCATACAACCGAGTCGTGTTGTCACATCGATTACAAGTATTTTCTTAACTAAATCAGTTAACTCACTTGAAAATGATGACGGACACGTATAACGTTGATTAACAATTGATCTAGAGAATTTGGTTCTCTCGATATGTAGAAACAAAATGTTAAAACAAACTCGTATAGTTGAATATGGTCTTTGCCAGAAAATGGTGGTTGACCAGCAGCCATTTCAAAACATAGAACAGCGAATGTCCACCTGAAGAAAACAAAACTCAAAGAAAAATGTTATACTCTACTTGTTTTCTTGCATAACATACCAATCAACAGATTTTCCATAACCTTTATGTTTAATAATTTCTGGCTATACAAAACAAAAAAGGATAAATGCAATTATATCCGCAGTAATAAAACAAGAATAGCCGACAACGAAATTCGTACATCATATTTAGACATCCTTAAGTAAGCTTTTAGCTTAACATAGTATTTCAATCAAAACCCATTCTATGGGAAATCTAGGTATATGCGATTTGCGAAAGATGACCATCGAATAATCTATTTTAATTCAGTCTAAAACGTATCGTTTATCTTTGATCTAACATCTTTTTCTTGGGCATATTACCGGTAAATAATCAGGCGTACCACATAATGTATATGTTCGACCATTAATATGTTTTGCAAAACCAAAATCTGTTACTTTTAAATAGCCATTTTCCGCAATTAAAATATTTTCTGGTCTTGAATCAAATCTTAAAATTATGACATAGAGCAAAATTTAATTTCGACTTACTTAAGATCACGATATCTATAAAAAAAAAAGTCATTTAACAATGACAACGCATTCTATTATATTACGTACAATATATCAAAATGATGTAAATATTCAAAGACAAGGAATATTTGAGCGGCATAAAATTTCACATGTCTTTCATTAAATTTTCCTGTTCGTCTTAAATAAGTAAATAAATCACCACCTATAAAAAAAAGGGTCCTCCTGTTTTCATCGAATTTTTGTTTTCGTACCACTAATATATTCAAGAGATAAATAAACAAATGAATTATCTTTAAATGAAAAAAAATATCGCACAGTATTTGGATGTTGTAAAGCGAATAAAACTCGTCGTTCATTTAGTGTATGATCAATTTGTTTATAACGAACTAATTTTCTTTTGTCCATAGCTTTAATGGCAAAAAAATTAGTTCCATCATTTTTATTTGTATTATCACTTTTAAACAATGCTAAAACAACACGACCAAAGGAACCTCGTCCAAGTGTACGTATAAGTTGAAATTTATCAAGTGTGATTGTTGTATCACATGGTAATGCACGTGACCATCGTTGTTTAAAATTATCAATTAACTCAGCATCATCATCAGCATTTGTATACGAAATAAATTGATATAGTTCATTTTTAGCACCACGAACTAACGACGATACCATTGGAGAGATATTTAGTCGAAATCAATTTTTTGTCGTTTGTACGTTGCATAAATCGGCATTGTCCGAAAAAAACAAAATTCATAAATTTAACGCGCCTTTTTACAAATGTTATCATGTAATAGATGCTTTCTACTTTCGAAGAAAAACCATAATTTGTTGTGTAAAAATATATTAAAGAATTGATGGAAAACGTTTTTTGAAGGTACGTTCGAGCCATCCAACAAAGAATATTCGAACAGTATGGTTCCGCTTAAAAGAAATCATTATCACGCATATTTCACCGTAATTTCTTGACTACTTGATTATAACATTTTTCAGTGTGCGAGACATTTAGACAAAACATTTGTCCCTGTTCGTTAATAGAAAATGAATAGCTATATAGAAAAAAAAATCTTTCTTATACTTTATCCATTAAATTATAGTTCTTTATCGACTGTTTTTCTAAAGTGAATTCAATGATGTAATCGCATGTTAAAATATTTTATTTTAAATATGATCTATATAAACTTAAAATTCGTCATAAAAAATTGGTTTTCAAATTATTCTGAATTAATTCATTATTTTGTTTACTGTGTTCATATCTCAAATAGGGTAGGCGATATTTTTTATATTGATTTGGATTACCATATACAAATTCATCTTTGGAAAATTCTACACCACTCCATAAAATTCGATTCTTTTTTGGTTTGTTAAAAACTGATTCTTTTGCTTTTAATATCAACACTAATTTGAGTTTTTTTGTTGTATTTCAATGACGCATAGAGTATGTTGAAGTTTCAAATTTCATTTCAAAATTTTTTTTCCAATCAGCAAGCATTTTCAAAATGCTTCGTTCACGTTAATTTTCTTCAAAAACAATGCGTGCCTATTAATAATAATTATTCCAAAAACTCAAATAAGCTCAATTCGATTGTTTTTATTTATAAATAAAATAAAATAATAATGAGTGTGTTGCCTTGTTATAGCAACAATGAGAATGCGTCTTTTCAATAAATCAAGCAAGATAACAAAACAGACATTTTACCTTCTCTTCTATGAGAACAGAAGACAACGAGTACACTTTTGTTTTAAAGGGGTGTACAATCATTCGTTTTCTGCTTCCATAGTAAAAAGAACAACAGTTACAAAGCAACTATGATCATTTTACGTTTTGTCATGCTAGAATCAAAATGAAAGAATAGAAAAGAAACGCTGTGTATCAATAGCAACAGTAATAGTCGGTGAAGACATTTATTAGCATAGACCACAAGAAGAATCAAGAGTTCATAATGAGACGAACAAACCGCGTAGAGCCGGCTAGTACCGGTAGTGACGCTGACGATTTGGCACGAGCTACAGTAACAACAACAACACGTATGGAATTTGTACGACGAACTCAAGTCGTTCCTATGGTAAGTGAATGTGAATATTCGATGTTGAATATGGAATTAAATTGTTGCATGTCTACGAGGATTTTCTTTTTTTTTTCTTGTTCACTCTAATTGATCACGGTAAAGAGAACAATCAATTAGAATTTTACACCAAGTGGAACACATAATATATTTTGTATAAAATTTTTTTCTACAGACTTTATTCTTCTTATTTAACAGAGAGAAGCACTTGCTCAATTACATTGCGATCTCAATCAATCGCTAGCTGGTGATGTAATCATTTCACCGAGAATTTGGACCGGAATGCATACCGTTGGAACACCCGTGACCGTCAGGTAATATTTGATAAATGAAGGTCATTCCGCAATATTCATCATATTAGAAATATTTAATTAAAAAAAGTTTTTTATTTTTTCAACTGAAATAATAAAAAAAGGAACAGTTCAGCCTGTGATTGTATATCTTTGATTTAATACTAATCGACTTTTACTAATTATAATTCAAGAGCAAAATAGTGCGTTTATCGTTTTCTTTGTAATTGGTTGAATTGTATATCTACATGCACATTCATTTCTTGTTTCTAGTAGTGGCTCTCTGAAAACAGTATGTCTCATCGGCATCCTATTTATTGCCGTTGCATTAGTTGCTCTTTGTACTACGATTATTGGCTTAGCAATTGCATTTGGAAGTTAGTATTCATTGAAGTTTTTACTTTTTGTCTTCTTGTAATTTTATTTTTTCTATATAGATACAAGTTCTGTCGGCCAAAGTTCTATTGAACGTATGTAACTTTCATTTAGACGTGTTGAGTAATTCCTGTATGATTTTTATCAATTAGGATATGATGTTGGTAATTTAAATTTTGGAATGAGTGGTACTAATGCTAATCAATATCCTTCAAATAGTTATTTATCTATTGAAAACCAGGCTGCTGTGGAAACATATGTAAGTATAATTATTGCATTAAGTCATTATTTTTATTTTTCATGATTGTAATCTTGTTTTAGCTTTCGGATCAATTGTCTACCGAGCCTGGTTATCGTGGTTTACTTATTGAGGGAGTTCTTGTACAGCAAAATGCGTCAAGTGGTCGACGACGACGGTAATTATAATCAAAATTTAGATTATAAAATTCCAAGATTCTGTTTTTCAGACAGGCAACATCATGTTCCACTACATTCATTATTAAAAATATTCAAATTTATTTTGATGCTTGTTCAACTTGTATAAGTTCACGCAATGCTGCCTTACGTCGTTTGTTTGCGAATTTAACAGCGTTTCAAAGGCCACTAAATTTATCAGCAAGCAGTGGCAATGCATCTCAAGTATCTCTAGATGTATGTTCAACACCAAACATAACTGCTCTCTGTAAGAAATGAGATTTCTTATGCTTTTAACTAAAAAAAGGTTTCTTCTATTCAAATAGACGTACCAGTAGTATTAAGTATTTTGGAAGCACAGCAAATCAGTTCAAGTCTTATAACATCAACTGCATCTACAGCAACAATTACAGCAACATCAACTGCATCTACAGTAACGACTGCAGCAACATCAACTGCATCTACAGCAGCGACTGCAGCAACATCAACTGCATCTACAGTAACGACTGCAGCAACATCAACTGTATCTACAGTAACGACTGTAGCAACATCAACTTATGCAGTATCAACCAACATAGCTGAACTAACAACCCGTTCGCCCGATACAGTTACTTCTCAAAATATTCTTACAGAAAAACTAACAACATTGCAAGCCAGTTCTGTAAATTCAATCGAAGCAAGTTTCCCATTGGCTACAACAATAATTAATGATATAAGTACTATTATACCTACAACTATATCGCCAACAACAACAGATTCGACATCAAAGATGCAATCTACAAATGGGCAAATTTCAACAATTATATCTGAAATATCTACCGTTTTCAAGGATTCAACATCGACCGTGTCCATTCCGATAGATCAAACATCTTTCATGGATTTAACAACGATATCCGGCACAATTCAGGATACAACAACTTCAAAACAAACCTCAGACACAACAATATCAGTAGGTCTACCTGAGCATACCACGTTGACAGGTCAAACTACATATACAACAGGAACAAGCCCGGGTGAACATACAACTTCTGCAGGTCAAGCTGACAGTACAGCATCGATAGATCAAACTGATCACACAACAAGATCCCAGATAATTGGTGATACAACACTATTAACGAGTGATACGATGTCAACGAGAAGTATTCATGAGACAGTAATAACCCAAGCATTTACGGCAATAACATCTTCTACCAATCAACCCACAATATCCGGTCAGTTTACGGACGTATCAACATCGATACATAGTGAATCAACAATATCATCGGTAGCTGAGACAGTGACATCACAAGTGTTTGAAGCGAGTAGTTATCCTATGGCTTTAACTTCATCACTCAGTACGGATGCAATGGCATCATCGTCGGTCGGTTTTACTAGTGCACAAACATCTACTCGCCATGATACAATAACTGCAGCAACAAGTAGTGAGTTTGAAACAACGCCTCTTAACAACTATAGAGACCTAACAACTGGGACAGTAGAACAATTATCAACAATACATGATGCTAGTACTTTGCAATCTGGTCTATCTACAACGACGATTAGCCAAGGTCAAGAAACATCATCGACTCTTACGACTGAATCACCATTGTCCACACCGATTTATACTTATTCAACTGGTGCCTCTCATAGTTCGATCATACCAGAAGCTACTACAAGTAAAATTGAAATTGATACTGCATCGCCCTTTTATCATGATTCAACAACACAAATATCTGAACTGCAACCTAGTACAGTATCTAGTTATACCAAAGAAACAGGTCTTTCATCAATGTATTCTTCAACTACGATACAACCATTAACTGCTGATACTACTGTAACATCATCTGAATCAGTAGCTCCTACAACTACTAACTATTTTCAACAATCTTCTGATTCTTTATCAAGTACACCATCTCAATTGATCACCCAATCGGGTCTTACACAAACAGAAACATCTTATGCTTCTGATTCTACTGGTCAAATAAGTAAGTTCTATTATTGAAAGTTTTTTCTGCAAAAAGTAAAAATTATAATGTACTCAAAGGTAGCCAAATTTTCACAACAGATACAATTTTACTAACAACAGCAACACAACAACCCACTCAACCGATGCAGACATGTAAGGATATCAGGATTTTTTTTTAAAGTTCAGTATTTCATAGTTTATAAACACTGATCTCGTGTTTCAAGTCTTTTTTCTCAGCATCATACAGGAAAAATTCATAAGATCCTAATTCAGTCTCGTACAATACATTTTTTCTCTAGCATTTAATCCAGCAAGTATTCAAACACAAACTACTACTCTGGAACAAAATTCAGCATCTCAGATAAGCACAGAAACAATAACTATGGGTAAATTTAGCTTTTCTTCGAAACTCTCATTGTTTTGTAAACATTATTTTTCTGATAGCATCAACAACGACAACTCAAATGTCGTCTTCTACACCCACTGGATTATTTACCAGCATGGATTTAACTTCAATGGCAACCAAATTTGGTCAATCATCATTACCAACAAATATTTATGAAACAAGTGAATCATCGTTAACAACAGTTTCATCAATAACTATATCTGACGAATTATCTACCAGCGAATCTTATGCAACATCATCTGACTTGCATACAGCCACGACTATTGTAAGTACTTTTGGCATGATAATAACAAGTACATTGCATGAGGATTCAACTAATCAGCAAAGCTTGCAAACATCTTCTTTGACTACTAATGCTTTACTAACACATGCTTACGTAGAAAGTAGTTCAGTCACTTCTATACCAACAATTTATTCATCAATACAATCAACAGACTTATTACAAACTATATTCGACAGTACAATGCCTCAGATTGACCAAAGTCAAACATCAATAGAATATAATTCTCAATTTTCAACGTTAACGACAATTATATCAACTAACGAATACATAACATCTTCAGCAAAACCTATCACTGAACAAATTACATTGACTGCACTCATCGATCCAAACTCAACTGAAGCGAATACTATAACAAATAATAATATATTTACAATTCAAACAACTGAAGAATCATCAACTCTGCCGAACAACGATTATACATCAAGCATGAAGTTATTGGGATCTCTCAGTACTGAGATAAGTAAAACATCGTTGATATCTGATACTACATTATCAACTCAAATGAATAAAATAAGTGATTCTAGTACAGAATCGATTTCTTTGTCTACTTATGAAAATGTTTTTAATTCAATCAATCCTATAACTTATACAGGTACAACATCAACAACCATGAGCGTAGATACAACATTAGACAAACAACTTCCTACTTCAATTGAGACTTCAATAAGTTCTAGTAGTTCTACGCTGGATATAATAACATCGACTAATTCTCAATCAAGTACAGCTGAAGTAACAATTGAAACAAGTTATATCTCATTGCTTGATATTACTACAAACAATATAAGCGTTGTATCAACTAGCCATTTCAATCTTGATTCTTCAACACTTTCAAATTCACCTACTAGCAAAATCGAGCTTACGACAGAAGTGTTTTCCACAATGAATTCAGAAACACTAACAACTTTAGAAACTAGCTTTTCAACATTATATGAACAAGTCTCAAGTTCAGCTCAGCAATCATCCGTACCTTCATCACAATCAGTAACAACGACAGGTGCACCAACTGAATTATTCGTAGAAACATCATCCGTAACTAGTTCATATGCACCACAAAGTGATATTTCTACGAGCCAGCTATTAAGCTTTACTTCAACATTGATATCAACAGCTCTGACTGACTCTGCTATTCAAATGACGTCTCCTACGAGCATCAACATATCTGAAGAAATCACAACAAGCACCGCAGTAACATTAACTACAAGTTTGACACAAATGTCAAGTTCAAGTGAACAATTTACCTCTACATTCGTATCATCATCATCAGAATTGGTATCTACAATCGACACTACAGCACCAACTACAACGTTGATAACATCGATTTCTGATATATTTTCATCCACAACCGTTCCGGAAACTAGAGAAACTTCAACGATTTCATCAACAGTATCAGAAACGACTAAATCAACCTCTGAAATGTTATCATTTACGGACTTATCCAGTGATACTAGCAGTGCTCCGATGTCGACCGTTACCTTGCAGGCATCACTGCCATTTGTTGTCGATGCATCTCATGCTACCTCTTCAGCTACTGTTTATACATCAGCATATGACAGTACAATCATCGATGTAACAATTGCATATGGATTACAAAGTGACACTACTACCAGTCAACTAACAACATTGTCTTCAATTATCTCAAACTCAACTGAACCATCTATTTCCATCCTGACACTAACAACTACGACAACAGCTGAACATAGTATCTATGAAGCAACACCAGAAACAACTATGATTCCATCAGAAGAACCAAAAACAAGTATCACCGCAATATTATCTACCAGTTCAGACCATAGTTCAAGCTCAGCAGAACAGTTCATTTCTTCATCAGAACTAGTAACTAGTGTTGGCAGTGCAACAATGTCGGCAAGTTCTCTTTCGGACACACCTCCAACTACAGCCAGTACAGCGACGGAACTATCTTCAATATTGTCATCAACTGTCTCAGATACGACTGAAACCTCATCAATTACACTGTCATCGGCTACAACCCCAATTGAAGTCACTTCATCAACCACAGTTTATCCATCAAAATCTGACACTACCATCAATGATTTAACCACAGTCTATCTATCACAAGATCACATTACCAGTAATTTATTATCAACATTCTCGTCGGTTACGTCAGATTCGAGCACAACAACCACGTCAATACTAGTTCCAACGCCTGTAACTGTTTCTCTTATTGAAACTACAACAATAGCTCCACAGACTACCGAACTAACAACGCTCGAAACAAGCACGAGTACATCGGAACTACTACAAACAAGTATCACGGCAAGACTATCTATCAGTTCTGAATATACTTCAAGTCCAACTGATCAGTTCGGTTTGTCATCAGCACCAGTACCTACCGTTGCCACGACAACAGCGGTATTCAATTCGAACTCTGACTCAACATTGATGACATCTGTTTTAGAAACATTTTCAGCTACAATCATTCCAGAAAGGACACAGTCTTCAACGTTGTCTCCGATCTATTCAGATTCCACTGTAACATCTACATCAACATTGTTGTCAACAATCGTCACTGCTACTCACATGGAAAGCACCATCACAGCTGAAGAAAACATGACAAACACACAAGCAATCCTATCTACCACTTCCGAACAAACTTCAAGCTCAACACAACAGTTTTCATCGCCATTAGACTTCGTACCTACCATGGACACAAGTAACTCGATATCAGACACTATTCATAGTACAACCTTTATGACATCTATTTTCGACACACTTTCATCCACAACCATTCCTGAGAGCAAACCAACTGCAACATTATCCACAATAATCTCAGGAACCAATAGTCCAATGATTGAAACTGCGTCAGTTACAACATCTTCAACGCTTACTAACACCGCTCCATCAGCAAATATCATCCCAGAAACATCAATGCTGGGAAACACCCTACTCAGCACACTATCACCTACCGCTACTACTACCAACACAACATCATCACCGATAATATACCCGACAATATATGCCACTACAATTCTCGACCAAACATTTACCTCAACATCAGTCTCCACGAGTATCGTAAATTCTGTTATCGAAACTACAACCACCAGCGAAACAACGTTTCACTCAAGCATTAACACNTCTTCAACTGACACCATGGGTACTTCCATATCAAGTACTATGCCAGAAATATCATCGTTATCTGCAATTGAAGTCGCATCATCAACTATGGGTAGCTCAACGACATTTGCTAGTACAATGGGCAGTGTAACTAATCACGAATTGCCAACATCCTCTTTAGCTGACTCAGACTACAGTGTGGCATCTAATTCGACATTACTCGCAACGAGTATCGTAAATTCTGTTATCGAAACTACAACCACCAGCGAAACAACGTTTCACTCAAGCATTAACACAATTGAAACGATAACGGCTAGTGCAGCAGCAGGTTTCTCTGTTGGTTTTGAACAAACATCTAGCTCCACTGAGCAACTCTCATTATCGTCAGCAGCAATATCTTCAATAGACACGACGACACAGGGATCGAATTCTGTTGATAGTTCTACGTCAATATTATCTGGTTCTGAAACATCTTCAATTCCGATAATTTCAGCAACAATATCTGAAACAATTGAACCAACAATTAAGACACCATCGATTACAGATTCTTCAACTGACACCATGGGTACTTCCATATCAAGTACTATGCCAGAAATATCATCGTTATCTGCAATTGAAGTCGCATCATCAACTATGGGTAGCTCAACGACATTTGCTAGTACAATGGGCAGTGTAACTAATCACGAAT
>CAJNYU010004687.1:0-10770 GCA_905331475.1 Rotaria socialis | reverse complement strand
CGCTAAACATTATCTATTGTTGATAGTAAGCTAAGAAATTAATCATAAGCTTCCCCTGAATATATGACTCTACTTTACTTTACTTTACTTTACTTTACTATTCGAGTAAAGAAGATGTACTTTACTTTACTTTTTCAAAGTAAAATAAAGATAAAGTGCCACCCCTATTAGCGACTAAGATCCCATATTAAGCTCTGGAAGAAAATACCATCATACTGTTCAATACATAACGATAATTCTTCCATTGACTTATTCCATATACGACTGCGAAACCGATATTGTATATGATAATCATGTTCCGTCGATACTAATTTTCGTCTTTCAATGTTGTTAATGCTGTTAGAGCGATCAACTTTAAAGTGATCAATAATTTCATCAAACAGGGCATATTTATTATTGTTATTATTGTAACGGTATTTACCGTTACGGCTTACTTTGTGTACTTTATCCTCTTCGCTGTACCCTATGTTTGTGCATTGACCTGATGAATTCTCATTGTTCTATTGCGCGACCATTCCCTCTTTGTCTATATCCGCCCAAGCATGATTACTCTCGCGTATATAAGGGAATGTAACTAAAGGAAATGCACGACTAGAGATGTGCAGATGACACAATACACCATCATGCCGACGAGCATAGGCGGCACTCTCTATGTTCGCCACAGTTATGCCTATTAAAAATTAGTTCATCAAGTTTCAATAATCGATCAATACCATACAACAAACAAGCAAGATCTTTATAGATCCCTCTGCATATCGAATCTCCAATGATTAGTACTTTTTTCCCTTTCGATACTGTTCGTACCTATTCAGAGGTAACATCAGTTGCTGCCATTTTAAAAAAATTTAAACAAAATACAAATTAAAATTATTTGAAAATGCTTTGTTTATTTACTATTTTTTAATCTGATAAAATATAACTTTAATTGAAAAGGGATAAGAAAAAATACTGATCGTATCATTTTTGAAGCAGCTCATAATTTTTACATGTACTTTTGGAGACACATATACTTTTATAGGAACAAAAATATGAGAGTAATAATTATCTACTTACCTGATAAAACAACAGGGCTGTTGGCCACGGTAAAGCAAAATCTTTTCTGTGTTTCTCCTCTTCTGCACGTAGGGCCCACCCTGTCCGAAGAGGATAGACAAACTCGGAAAATCCGAAATCATGCAAATTTATTATTTTAAAATACGAGAAAAATACACTAAACACATAATTCGTTGCAACTGATGATTTTTTTATAGAACATATATGCATAAAAGCACATCTTACTTATGTGAAAAGTATTGTAGATGCTTTATTATCTACTATAGGTCTTATTTATCAACGAAAAAAAAAATTTTTTTAAACTTCATTTTGAAAATGAAATTTTGGTAGTCAGCAGTGTGAACTATTTTTCACCCAAAACCTAAATTTTTTTAAAATTGCTTTCAACCATTTTGTAGAGGAGGATCGATTCTACAATACTCTGTAAAATTTATTCTGGGCACTCATTAAATGGCTGAGCGAGAGCTAAAATATTGAAGAAAATTGAAATTTTTTTTTTCGAAAAATAATGAGTCATCAAAATTGTTTAGTAGATAATCCTGGATTGGTTCGTTTAAAATAGGAAATGCGAATAGCTCATTTTGTTCAGAGATCAACGGTACATCTATTGATATATGATACGAAATTTTTCATCGATTGGTTGTTGTATAAAAAAACGCTCAAATATAAAAGATGATCGCTGAAAATTTTCTGAAAACTTTTTGACGGTGCTTCAAAGTCGCTCCTAGTCAACTTTTCGACCGTTCAACCAAATACGCTAAAAATTTGAATTGAGGGGTTTAAGACCATGCTGAACATGATGAGAATATAAAATCTGAAAACTAAATTTTGACGTGTGCTTCGATTCCTTGACGGCCTCATGGGTGCTCTCTTAGGGCCCCTCAAAAATCGATTTCAGCCCAGGAAATTTCAAATGAGATGAAACTTTCAGAATATGTTGACGCTAGAAAGGGAAGACTACCATAAAATTTTCAGCCCGAAATCCTTAGGTTTCAGGGGGATATAAGTCAAACAAGGGTCCAAAATGACTCATTTGGCATCCCAAATTTCTCGGTCCTGGTTCGTTCAATATATCAATATTTTTTTTGTTGGAAAGAGCATCTCAACACTCAGGGCACACAGAAGCCGCTTTTTCGAATTAGTCCCTGTTTAAGCGCAAAAAAAGGGATCAAAATTTCAATGACTGAAAAAGACATCAAAAAATGGTAACCAAATCAAATAACTGCCTATATATTGACCAAACAAAGGCTTAATTTAAAAAAGCGGCTTCCATGTACCCTGCGTCTTGAGATGCTCTTTCTAACAAAAAAAATATTGATATATTGCACGAACCGTGAAGGGGAAATTTGGGATGCACTTTTGAGAAAATGGAAACTGAGAAAAAGCCGAAAATCTTTTTGATTTTTTCTAAAAACAGCTTTTTTTCCTCATAGAGGGTGACGAAAATGAATTAGTACAACTTCGCCGAATTTTATTTTCGCCGACTCCAACTTCGCCGAATAAAAATCTTGACCGAAAAATATCGAATCAAATTTGATCCATTCTAGATATAGAATTTTATCCTAACTAACTACTTTAATAGTAACTTGATTAATTAACCCCATCTGACTTGGTAACCATCTGAGTTGCTAAGGGGTGTGGGGTATCAACACAGATGGTTACCAAGTCAGTTGGTTACCAAGTCAGTTGGTTACCAAGTCAGTTGGTTACCAACTCAGACGGTTACCAACTCAGATGGTTAGCAACTCAGCCGCTATGGCTGAATGATTAAGATGTTCGGCNCCGAAAAGTAAAGTAAAGTAAAGTAAAGTGACTTGTATTAAGTTAGGCTTATTGTTCATTTTCTAGGCCAGCATCAAGCTCTGATAACGCTGCAGCATACAAAAGTGTTCATCTATGAAAAATGTGACCTTTTCATCATTACTGTACTTTATTTTCCACTTTTTTTATGAATAAATCGTTCCAAAAATACTTTCATATGCTGCAGCGTTATTAGTGCATGATACTGGGCTAAAAAATGGGCAACAAACTCAACTTTATTTAATTCACTTTACTTTACTTTACTTTACTTTACTTTACTTTACTTTACTTTTCGGGTAAAGTTGACTTACTTTACTTTACCGGGTAAAGTAAAGTAGCGAATTTTACTTTAACCGGTAAAGTAAAGATAAAGTGCCACCCCTAGTCACAAGTAGTGACTCCATTATTTTCAATGAGGGGGTTGATACTGAAGAGATTTCACGAAATATATAAGATATTTTAAATAAATATTGACACAATACCAATACTCCAACTCACCTCGGTTCATAAAAATAGTCCTTGATATCTTAACATCAGGTTTGGATCTAGCAATAAGTATTTTCATAGCCAATATTTTGAAAAAGTATGCAAAATCTCGAAAATACTAGACAAAAAAATTCGAAATAGTATAGACTGCGTCGGTCTGCAAAAAGATTGTGTTGATCCGCCGGTATAACGGTCGGCCAAGAATCCTAGACCGGCTGATTGCCGGTACCGGTTACAGCTCTGACCCACACCCACCCACAAAGCTACGCACGCACACGAACACGGATCGTGATCCACACCCACTGTCATCGTCCCCCACCCCCTATTCTAAAATTGTTTTCTGCAATGTATTGTATGGATGTCATTTGTCTGTGTGATGCCTATTTCTTCGATTAAAAAGGTTTGTTCGAATTAAACAATTAGAGTGAGGAATATTTCGAAATATTTTGAAAATTATCCTGCTTATTTATGAATTGAAAAAATGAGCTTAGAATGTACAAACTAAAGTTATGTCATGTTAAATTTGGAGAAAGAAGAAGGTTAATAGGTTGCTGGTTGAGAAGAAGCGCTGCGAATCTCGATGGGTTTCGTGAGAATGGCCACCACTTCAGCATAGATTTCAAGCATGCCTTTATCATCGCCCCTCAAATCGATTTCATTCCGGAATTTAAGGAGTGATTCTTTGTTTTTCTCGAGTAGATCAACGCCCATGTTAATCTGTCGCATTTCTTTCACGTTGTTACCCAGGTCCGTTAAGAGTACCTGAAGCGTACCTTCCATGATAACATGTTCTCCTGCGAATTCAGTCTTTTTGGCGCGGAGATCCGTAACTTCTCGACGAGCTGACTCATGATTCGATTTTGCTTCATTATCTTCGAGAATGACTTTAATTTCGCGTTCTTCCGCTCGATAGGTAGAAGCCGGTCTGGGCACATTGTCATTGTAAGAAAAGCTAGTGTTATGATTTATTGCGTGGCCGTACTGATTTCCTCCGTTGTCGTGCTGATTTGCTCTGTGATCGTAATAATTTGCTCTGTGATCGTAATAATTTGCTCTGTGATCGTAATAATTTGCTCTGTGATCGTAATAATTTGCTCTGTGATCGTAATGATTTGCTCTGTGACCGTAATGATTTGCTCTGTTGCCGTGCTGGTTTGTTCTGTAATTTTGTTGATTTGCTCCGTGCTTGCGTTGCTGTTTTTCGCTGTTTGGTTGTTGAAGCGAAGATCCATAATGCGGGTTATAGAACGAGAAAAGCGATGGAGGTGGCTCCACTTGCATCCATTTTGTGACTGTGATGCTTGCTTCTTTCTCCCACGTTTTGTTGGCTGACATTGTCGCTCTTGCTCTGCCCAAACTTTCTTCTACAACATATTGTTGACGATCGATTTGGAGCATCTGTATAATGCTTGTAATCGTATCGTGAATGCATTGTTGAATGTAGCTCTGTTTTATCGCACCAACTACGAAAGCGTTGGTCGACACATTCTCAAAATGAAGGAGTACCCGTTCAAGGTTTTTCAGAGTTTCCACACTTTCAACGAAATCTCGACGCAAGTTTCGTATGGTCTTGCTTGTGCCAGTTTTCCGATCCCAGCGAAAAAGACTATTTTGCATGTAAAATACAGTCTTGCGATTCACCTTGAGCAAGTCGTAGAGTACTTCGGATTTGAGATTGGAAGTAGTATCATCACAGTTAGTCAACACAGCGCACATGTTCTTCATCAAGTCATTGGGCCAGACCTCATGAAGCAGCTGCATGAAGTGTTGAAAAGATGTGCCCAGACGAGAAGTAGAACCGTTGACGACGATAATAATACCATTTAAGTAGGCGACGTCTTGTACTGCCTTTGCGATGTGATAAACGTTGGAATCATCTTTGGAGACACCTTCTGTATCGTTGAAGCCAGGCGTATCAATGAGTTGAATGACGAATGTATGCGGTTGTGCTTCTCGTTCACTAAACTCGAGAGTGTGAGTAGTGCAACACAAGGTTTGACTTTTTGTTTGATCTTCAATGTCTCGTTCTGTTGATTTTTCTTCACCCAAAATTTTCGTTCGTCGATCCTCCCAATACTTGCAAGGAATAGCAATTTGAACACTGTTTTGCGATCCATTGAACGCGGAGTCTGGATCATGTGTTCCGTAGCAATAGTTGTAAAAAGCATTGATGAATGAAGACTTGCCTGCACCCGTATCACCGAGAACGATGAAGCGTTTCACAACTGATGTCATATTTCTGTTCGCGAGGGGAAGAGATGTAGCAGAGAATATATTGGCAGCAATTCTTGTGTTTCGCTTTTTATAGATAAAAAACTTGTTGGAAATTTTCATCACGTTATGTAATGACTACAGGTGACTATGTCTGTTGACAAAGTGATCAGTAGCATGGGAACTTCGTTGAAATTAAGTTGACAGGTTTTTTCCTTCTTTGAAAATTAGGATGATATTGCTATCTTCTGTTGACATAGAATGAATATGATACACGCAAAGACGATGTTTTTCAGCGAATATGGTCTATGACGAAACTTTCTTTCGTCTGTAACGTGCTACGACGCTACTTGAAACCTGCTATCTTGGATTGGCGCTATCACAAATGAGGGAAAATTTATGAAGAAATACTATAAAAGACTTTTATAACATTATCTTTCTTCATCTCGTGTTATATACTTTCTGCAACGTAAAGTACATATCGATGTCTTCCCCTTTTCGAAATCAAAACACGACCCACCCTGATGTGGTCTTAGTGTTCATCGGCGAAAGTGGTTCAGGCAAATCTACGTGCATCAACTACTTCGCAAATTTTTTTGCTGGCACAGGATACAATCAGCAGTCTGGGTTTTCAAATGTTCATGTCGTCATTCCGAACAATCTCTTTCCTCGAGCCATCGCAGGGTACGCAAGTAGCGAGCGAAACATTCTTGATAATACGAAAAGTCAAACCACAAAGTGTAGCGAGTACGATTTTGTATGGCTGGCGAAAGAAAGTCTGAACATCAAAGTTGTGGATACCCCCGGTTTCAACGACACGGACGACACACGAGACGAAACAAACATTCAAATGATCATCAAAACATTTGCAAAGCTGCCTTTCATCAGTGCGGTTATCATTACGATCAATGGAACGGTTGCTCGCTTGTCAACATCCATCAAAGCCACATTGAGTCAGCTTCGAGGCTCACTTCCTGACAGCATTTTTGCAAATCTCTTCTTCATCTTCACTAACTGCGAAGAAACGACGCGTAACTTTAAACTACAACTGATATCTGAGTACAAACCGGAGCCTCAGCGAACATTTCACATGCAAAACTCGCTTTTCAGCGCTGCTAGTATTGCTGATATCGATAGTGACCCGAAAAAGAAACGTCGAGCCGAAAGCAACTGGCAAGATTCGATCGAAGCGATGACCGATCTGATGGCCGAAGTCGAGCGAACAGTAACAACATCCACCAAGGTCTTTGCTGATATGCGTATCAAACGCGAGCAATTGTCCGCCAATAAAGCGAATCTATTGGATAAACAAAAATCTTTACTTTCAGCCATGCACAAGCTCACTCTCGAGCAAGAGCGTCTAAGAAATGCAAAGTCAGATCAATCTGATAATTCAAAATACACGGAAAATCAAACGATCGAAAAGATTGAAATTGAAAAAAAGAACTACTACAGCACGATCTGTACGGAACATGGCAAGGTGCAAGTGTGCCACGAACATTGTGGTCTTGGTTATAAGCCTGAGCTCAACTTTGCACATTTTAAAAATTGTGCAGCTGCCGATAGCACTGGAAACAACTGTCGTACATGTCACTGTGGTATGAATCAGCATTTACATACCTACGAGATTCCAGTTTCGCGCATGGTCACAATTGAGCAGATCGTCCAGTCCAAGAAGGCGGCCTATGATCTAGCTTCGCGGCAAGTAAGTACAAGTCAACTGCAATTGCTTCAACTAAATGCTACTTACACTGCGCTGCAAAATGACGCCAACGGATGTAAAGATGGCATTCTCAGTTCTATCAAAGAGCTGAAACAGATTTGCTCTCATTACAATTTTGTCGAAGAAATGGCAACCACCATACAAAAGTTAAGACAGGAAGCAAAGATAGCCCAGGATCTGAAAGCTAAGACCGAATTCAACAATACGGCAGAAGCTATTGAAAATCTTATCAAGCAAGTGGCATAGCGAAATCAGATGCTTGCGTTCCTCTTCTTGTCAACTTGCTTTCTTCTCTCATCAATAAACGAGATGCTTGTAAATGTATCATTTTCTTTTATAATAAAAAATGACCACCGAATGTGGTATCATACGAAAGTCTTACTCTATCTCATTCACACGCTGCATTCGAAATATCACTCCCGTTACGTAGTATAGTAGAAGAAAATATCTCGAACTTACAGCGACGTAACCAGGACTTTTAGACCATTGGGCAAACTTCTATTAAGTCAAAAAAAAACATGGGCAAAATTGGCATTTTATTGATAGGCCAAAATTTTTTAACGCCCAGGTCGAGCAATCCGACAGTAGACACCTATCGGAACACATCCGATCCGACTGGAATCCAATAGAATTTTATCGGATCCTGCCAGATCTTACAGAATTATTGTTGGATTCCGGGTCGAGGAATCGATGTTGGATCCTCAGTGTCGGATTCCTATGAATTCCAAGGAAAAACCGTTGTATGTCATCGGAAGTTCATAGGATTCCGACACTGAGGATCCGACATCGATTCCTCGACCCGGAATCCAATAGAATTGTATCGGATTGTAGGATATTTCCAGGTTTCTATCGGATCCTATGTCGGATCAGTCGACCTGGTCAGCAAAGTATTGATAACGTAGAAAAAACATCAAAAACATTGATATTCATTTAACTAAACCAAAAAAGCATGAGTTTCTTTTAACCTAATGTAAAGGAAAAGAACCTCAGAATTTAAGCCCGCCTCAGACTTGCTGCGTTAGACATATTTTATTCTATCTTCAGTCTCTATTTATAATATTTGGTTTTGAAATTTAAACACCAAAATCAAAACGACCACTGTATATTTTTACATAAAATTTCAATACTTGGAAGAAAAGTGATAGCTTAATAACGAATTGCCACTGGCGGATCTACCATTGCAGCTAACCGGCGAGGGTCACACCCTTCATGAAATGTTTTCGACTTCTTCCAGCAGGAATGAAACAGAAAAGAGCCGTATTGCCTCAAATAGGCTTCCGAAAACACTTTTTGACCGGGAGTACCAGCCCCGTTACTGATTTTCTGGATCCGCCACTGTGAATTGGATCGTTTTCCAGTTGGCATAGGTTAGTATTAGTCTTTTAAAACAGGACAAAAGAGAACAAAAAAATTATAAGTGTAAGTGCGCAATTTTATATAAGCATATGTACAATGAGTGATGGCATAATCTCATTACACCGGGTAACGACTTTTCTAGTTGTTAGCTCGCTTCGTCGAGCTTTACTTTTATTTATATCTAACCTTTTCACACACGCATATGTATATATATAGAGAGAGAAGAGAAAGAAGAGAGGGGAAAGAATAACAATGATAAAGACGGGGAGAGAAAAAGGAGAGACACATTAGATACTAGAGAAGTGTAATCGAGGGGCCA
Organism: Rotaria socialis; assembly: GCA_905331475.1. NCBI lineage: Eukaryota > Metazoa > Rotifera > Eurotatoria > Philodinida > Philodinidae > Rotaria > Rotaria socialis. The sequence continues at coordinate 1,822 of CAJNYU010004687.1, read as the reverse complement.
GTGGTATCAACCAACGTTAACACTAGTACAACGCGAGTCCTCACTGTGATTCCCTAAAATAATGCCCTCGCCCAGAAAACGCAGTGCCACTTCACCGCATTCCCTATGACTATATGATAGAAGTTGAGGAATGTGAGTGAATTTGGTGCAATGGCTATCGATATGACGGTGTGGGTGTGGGTGTGCTTGAGAAGATACGACACCATCACCTACTCTCACTCCCACACCCTCACCCCCACCCCACAGCCTCCGCTAAGATAAATAACGTTGCAACATCGCTTCATGATTGTCATTACACCAAATTCACTCACACTCCTCAACTTCTATCATATAGTCATATCGATAGTCATTACACTAAGTGGACTGATAGTTGTTACCTCATAGCAAGTATACTTTAGCTAGTGAAAATATATCTAGTTCATCTGAGTTGAACACTCGTTGGGTATTATGACGGTTGATTCTCGTTACCCCATGTTTAGGTATTATCACATCTATGTGTACAATTGTGCATTATTCATTTTTTTTATTCTGCTTTCTTATATTAATTCTTCATAAAAAACAGTAAAGGGTACATATGCGATTCAAACGAAAGAAAAAAAGACAGTAGCTAGTTGATTCAAAAGTAAATAATTGTAAAAAAGTAAAATTTGAATAGTCAAAAATTAACTAATGAAAATTACAATGGGCAAGGCTCAAAATGAAATGGGCAATTGCCCATTTGCCTCCCCCCTGGTTACGCCGCTGCGAACTTACGAATCTTTTTTCTACCGTATCTGGCCGCAGGTTTCTGTCGTATAACACGTTCAGCATTATAATTTTTCGCCTGGGAAACTGTACGTAAGCGCTAAGAGACTAGAGTCTAGTATCTGACTCTCACATTTGCGTCAGATCTAAAAAATTCGAAATAATATAGAACGAGTCGGTCTGGAAAAGATTGTGTTGATTGGCCGGTATAACGGTCGGCCAAGAATCCCAGACCGGATCGGGCCAGACCGGCTGGTTGCCGGTACCGGTTACAGCTCTGATTCACACCCCACACCCTCATTTTGCCTGTAAAATTCGATAAACTTAGCAACTCTGTTTGTAATGTGAATTATAACCCCCTAGACAGCTTTTTCGATCAATCATAATATTTAATCTTTCTCATAAAAGACAAAATTTGAATAGATACAAGAAAAAAGACTTGTTTTTATTATAAAAACCACTTACGTTAGAGTCACACATTTAAATGAAAAACAAGTTGGTGGAAAAACTCGTTTTTTATAATAGCAGATCCATCTAACAGCGCACTTCTATTGATATCTAATTGAAGATGAGTTACTGGTTAAAGGCATTAACATTATACTTTAAAAACGCCATTATTGTCTTTGTTGAGTAATGCACTCAAGTATACAAATATAAAAGGTATTTTGTTTTAAATAATAAAGACTTCCTTAAATATTCTTTTCTGCTATACCATTTCATTACACTGTATCACGAGTGATGCATAAATTTACATAGAAAGACCGTTCACTTGTTTCTCTCCTGATTCTTTATAAGCATTTAAATATTACACAAAAATTGCAGTTTTGAGAAGACGCAACATTTTTTTAAATATCATACACAAAAAATATTCTATGGAGAATTTCTTTATATGTTCCGTCTTCGTATTTTCCAAAGTCTCTCTTCGCTACATTCAAATTTCATTTATTCGAAATGCTAATTATTCTACAGTAACGACAAATTAGTTCAATAAACCTTAATTGAATATACTAATAGAGTCAATGTTCATCAGTAGAAATTAATTTCATGCTTTCTTCAATTACGCGTAAATATCATTTTG
>CAJNYU010004686.1:186969-209448 GCA_905331475.1 Rotaria socialis | reverse complement strand
TGAAAATATTCGAGTATCGTGCTAACTTTACTAGCATCTGCCATTCGTAGGCTCTTTTCTCAAATCAGATTTAATTGTCAAACTAACCTGAAATTGATATTTTGTTTATAAACGATGTAGGCTCTTCCAAAATGGAAACATTCAGTGGTTGCTCAAACTTTTTCTTCAATTCTTCTAACAACATCTTCAAATTGTTTAACTGAATTTCATTGAAATCACCATCGTCTCGTATTTTTCTCAAGCCAGTAATGAATTGATTCAATTTCTTCTTTATTTCAGCAATATTATCGTCTGTCGATTTAATTAATCTTTGTCGGCAGTCTTCTGCCGTTTGCTGAATCTTCATGATTGAATCGCGTTCCCATGCATTCACTTGTTGTATTAATGGACTATGATTGATATCTTGCTGTTGCTCACTTATACTTTGTTGGAATGTATCACAATCAGTGACAATTTTTTCTAGTTCTACTTCATGTTCTTGACGGTGTTTTGATAAATCCGAGAAACAAAATTTTTCTGAGCAACCGTCGCATGAGTGTAAGTTGGATTTCTCTTTTTTACATATAAAACATTGTTTGGAATTTATCGATGCAGTTGCCATATCTTGAATATACTAACGTTGATAGGTGTATTTTTGAGACTGTCAACGAGAAGTTTCAAAAAACAAATTAATTTTTCTCATGATTTCATACATATATCTACAAAAAAAGTAACATGAGTCGAGGTCAATAAACATCAGTGGGAAATAAAACAATGAAAAAGAAAGATTTTTTCTGCATAGGGGTCTCACTTTATTTGTTTTTGCTTTATAATAAAGAATAAATCGAGATAAAATCTTTGTTTTTATAACGTTAAAATGACTACATCTTTTCGGCAACTTGCAAAAATATATGATACCGCTGTGCGTAGAAAAATTTTAATTAATGTTTTCGTGTATCAGCTTCATTTTTCAATAATATCACATGTGTATGGGTGTGATTAAGTTAAAAATACAGTCACACCCACAAACCCACACCCACACCCTCAAGGTTTAAATTAATGCGGACAACTATCAAACCATACGATCAGAATGTTATTTCACCATCGTTCACTTGTGAACAATTATTCACTATCGAACATGCTCATACGCAAGTAGCCTATCTGATTTCGGCACAATTGCTCTATATTGAAATAATTTATAAAAAAAAATGTTACCTACACTGCCCAGGTCGTTCAATCCCAGTATAGGAACCGATCGAAACCTACCCGATCCGACAAGGAAACCAACGATATCCTATCGGATTTCACAAGGATTTAACGCAGTTCCTATCGGATTTCGGGTTCAGGAATTGATGTTGGATTCTCAGGGTCGGATTCCAATAAGTTCCTGAATACAGAATCCTACAGGATCCTAATCTAGGAAAGTTTCCAAATCCGAGAATCCAATTACCGAGAAATTTCGATTGTATTCAAAGCACGGATGGACCCAAATTCCCATGAAATCCACATCGGATACCAAACTAGTTTCCTAAGGAACTCCGACGGTATCCGCAACTAGGATTCATCCATATTCCGATCGGTGATAGTTCCGATAAAAAACTCATAGGAAACTGTGAGAGTTTGACGAGGTCCCACCGTATCCTTTAAAAATCCCACAATAGTATCCCAATACGGATACAACGAACAAAACCCATCGGATTTCTCCAAGGTTCTATCGAGTCCAACGAAAATCTTCTAATATCCGACATTCGGATCTACTCATACGATGGTTATGATTATCTGCACATTCGGAGTTCAAAAGCGCTCATAAATCTCTGCCCAAATCCACACTTTTCAGAGCATCCCATACAAAATTCGACACCAGTAAATATAAACCCGGCTGATTTTCACTTTTTATATCACCAACTTATACAGAGCTCATGAAAAGACAATTCTACACTATACTGATAAAAAAAGCGCCGAATGATAAACGTTTAAAGCGTTTATGAAAATGCAACTTATGATATGAAATAAAAAGGTTTATCAAGTGAATATACCGCGTNATAAAGCGCCGAATGATAAACGTTTAAAGCGTTTATGAAAATGCAACGTATGATATACCCTTTTCTACCGTTTAGCAGCATGCGATAAATCCTTTTATCTACCCATCAAAAGACGAAATAAAAAGGTTTACCAAGCGAATATACCGCGTGTCGAAAGGTTTATCATAGCGTTTATATGACTCAACAACTTTAAAAGGGTGCATCATACGTTGCATTTTCATAAACCCTATCAAAGGTGTTAGAGTACTCTAACAAATTATTTATTTATTTATTCTTATACATTCTTGTTTCATTTTTATACGTTATGTATTTCTTATATGTGCAATCCAACTCGAGATGCGCATACGTCAATCGTTCTTTTTCATTCTTTCTTTCATCTCTCTGCATCTCTCTATTGTGTCTTCTTTCCCCCCGTGCGTGACGACGTAAATAATGGCATCGTTTCTTCGACTGGAATTTAAGTGCAATTATAGAATGATGCACCATCATCTTTATGTACAAAATAGTCTAGTTGAAGAAGCAAATGCCTTTTCTTCCTTTGTTTCTTCGCTCTCTCTCTCTCTCTCTCTCTTTTGTGTGTGTGTGTGTGTGTGGGTTGTATAGTATAAATAGGAAAAAAGAATAATAAAGAAAAGATTAAGATTCAGATTTGGAATTGAAAATAGGAAATCTGTTGTTGATTGGTTAAATAGAAATAGAAATTTCTATTTTGTGAATTGATTTAAGTTACAGCGGGGCCTCTGTAACACTTTCTATCTCAGTTTTTTCAATATCTTCATATTAAAAACAAAAATGCATGTTTATCTTTCCTCATTTTTGCCGTCATTATTATCTACACTGCTACATTGTAAAAATCAAACACATGGCTAATGTAAAAATATCGATGATCGAATCACACTACTTACCAGTCGATGTCAAAATGCTTATTTTTTAATGTGAGTATACAAGAGGTATTACTTTGTATACATAGCCGTTACATTTTTTTTCTTTTTTTCTAACATAAAATGTTTACCTGAGTCAATGAAGTGTGTCTCTAATTTCACTGCTTCTTAATTTCGCATATCAAAACATTACTTCATGTACACCGCCAGTTCGCCAAATAAGTGCTTCATATTTTTCTTTCAATTGTGACCAGTGCAAAAAAACGATGGGCATCTTAGTACAGAGACTGGATACTGAGTACAATTACTCAGTATTTTCGTACTTTTTACTTAAAAATCGTAAGTACAACGTATACTTTAGAAGTTCAAGTAAATTTACTTGTACTTCTCGAATTTACTTAAGTACCGATGCTTAGTACAAATTTACTTAAGTACCGATACTCAGTACAAATGTACTTAAGTAATTGTACTTGAGTAAAAGTCCAAAGTAAACTAGTAAGTAACAAGTATTTTCACTTGTACTTACTGTACTTGTACTTGTCCAGTCTCTGTCTTACTATTTCTTTTCATCAAGTTAGCGCGTGGGTGACTGTATAAAATAACATCAACCAAACACAGACCCTCACACCGACACTCTAAGAAACCATTTTTGACGCAAAAGTAAAATAATCAACCCCTGTGCGTAGAGTAATAAACCTTTCCGGTCAAACAATAGAACAATCGATCTCACTACGTAGAATAATAAACCCTTTCGATGAAAGAGCGGAAATATCAACTCCTGTACGATGAACACTGAACTTCTTTCAACAAAAGAGAAGTAGAATCAACTATCAACCGACGAGAAAACTATCCATTGAGATGCTAAGGTAGATAAGCCGATATTTGTCAGTAGAATGAAAGAACCTGTCAATGAAGAGGCATATAATCGAGCATTCACGTACAATAATAAATTCTTTTTATTAAGATGTAGATAAGTCAACTATTGAGCGTGGAATACTAAATCCTTAGCAGGAAATGGTAGCAAAATCTACCCATAGGCGTAGAATAATGAACAGTTTCTGAGAAGGGTAGCTTACTCTACGCAGAAAGACAGAGTGATGTACCCTTTTAACGAAAAAGTAAAATAGTAAACCCGATAACGAAGAATAAAATACCCCTACCTTGAAACTGAACAACAACCTACTATCATCCATTGACGGATATAATTATTCTTATTTTAAAATCATAGAATAATGAATCCTCATGTGCCCATCGTATACCCATTGAGTTTTCATAAACCCTTCGAGTAATAAACGCTAAAAGGGTTCATCACATCGTAATAAAACCTGCAAGGGTTTAATGGAGACTTTTTTAAGTGCAGGGGGAAATCATTACCCCGATTTTTTTATCAGTGTATAAATGGTGCTTAAACATTAAGCACAGTTTGAAAAAGTATCAAGGTCTTAAAGATGTATACTTTAAAACTGTAACTTTAATTAAAGTGGACACAATTTTTATACCTTAACAGAATAGTGTATCATAATCGTCGATCTACTCAAAAAGGAACGATGGCACATAACTTTAAACACTTTAACTATAACTTTAATTTTTACACAGTGAAAGTGGACGATATTAAAGAAAGCGACAATAAAAACACAAAAAAATCTGTCAACTAAAATAATAGCATCACCGGTATTTTGGCAAAAAAAGCGAATGCACAAACTTCTCTGAATTTTTATTGCCGATTTCTTTGATTCAGTCAACTTAAACTGCTTCAAAAGTAAAGTTGAAGTTAAACTGTTCTGAAGCTGTGAGCTATAGCTCGTAATAAGTAGATAGAAAATGATGATACACTATTCTGTTAAGAAATAAAATTTAATCCACTTTAATTAAAGATAAAGTTTTACAGTGCCCTAATTTAACATCAACATTTAAACTTAGAAATACTACTAAAACTTTAATTTCTAGAACAAAGTTAAAGTCCCCGCCCTATGCTGCACACAATCAATAACGCCATCTTCCATCACAATCCTTTCCTCACCTTCCGATAAGCGAAACCACTCTCACTAACATACATTACTCAAAACGCAATTCTAGCAACACTAATCTTCCAAAACTACCTCATTCATCTATTTCCCGGTGTACCAAACCGCATTAAAGCGATTTTGATTCTCACCAATTCCGTGAACAACCCAGAACCTGTTACACAAAACAACGCAATGCGATGAAATCATTCATGATTGCCACAATTCACCGAACACACAACACACAAAACACAACGCACCGAGTAGTTTTCCGTGTTGACTTTCATAGACAACCAGTTCTATCGTAGACAAGAGCAAAGCCTACTTGCAACACTTCCCATCCAAATGCGCATCAATACTGCCATAAAACACCAATAAAACATAACACCCTCTACCAGTCATTCTGAACAATAAACATCAATTGTCACTTGCCAAAAAAATGGCTAAATGAATCCAGCAACGAACCAATCAAACTTAACCAAAGAACTTCTCTCACCCGCTTAGATCCATGTTGATTTTACACAAATACTTTACCCAATAACACAGAAGTATACCGCACATCAATTACCGATTCCACATCCACCATTGCGCTCACTATTTTCAAAAGCAACTAAACCAAATACCATCATCAAACAGCACACACTAAATACCTAAACAACGAGCATTCCGAGTCCTCATCATTTTCCGATGACACTACCAATGACGCTAAAAACAAATAACCGAAACTACCAATCCCTCGCCCTAAGAGACTGAAGTTCATGAATATCTACATTTCATCACTCTCCTGGTGAACATTATGGTACACTCTGTTATTTTTCCTCAGAACGAATGATGACAATGACGATGATCATTATGATCATGATGAAAATCCAGGTGCTAGACTTTGAATTATTAGGACTACCACAATGATGACCATGGTGATTTTGATGTGATGATTAAGATGATGATGTGAATGTTGGCGCTAGACTTTGAGTTATTAGTGCTACAACAATGATGTTCCGTCGCAGATAGCGTGGCAGTCTTTAAACAAGATGATAAAAGAAAAATAAAAGTAAATTATTGATTGTAATAACAGTTTTCTTTGTGAAATGTTCTCGTGTATTGAAGGAAAGAAATACTTTGTGCAAAGAATCAGACGCATCGATAACCCATCGATGTGTGTCGATCTTCTAAATGCCAATTTGGAATCCGTTTATTGGAATTTGTGTAAATGAAAATAGTAGAACACTATTGAATATTCAGCAGATCACTTAGATACCAAATTGGAATACAATTAGCGGAATTTTCATGGGTTCCGACAGTTGAGTATTGTCAGATGTTCACAGAAATTCAATTCATTGTTTTGTTATAGATTCGAGGACCTGGAATCCCATAGGATTATCCCGGCTCGAAAATACTCTCAAATTCAGGTCGAGTTTGTTATGAGATTCATCGACGTGTTTAAGTAGGAATGCAATTTTGGGATCTACGTTGGTTCTGATATTAGAATATTATCGGAAATTCAGTGGATCCAATAAATACCCAATGAAAATCCAATAAACGAAATCTTTATCGGTTCCGACAGTTGGATATCCTCGGAAGTTTCACGGAATCCGACTGATGGCTCCGGCATTGATTCTTCGACCCGGAATCCAATAGAATTGTATCGGATGATAGAATATTATCAAGTTCCTATAGGATTCGTTGTCGGATTACTCGACCTGGGATCCTTAAATGCCGTTTTCTTAGTAATACTTCCAAGCAAGTTTTCTATTTATGCTCGGTTATCAATCGCGTTATCCATGAAAATCATTTCGAAGCTATAAAATGTGAAGTCTCTCAGCTAGATAGTTTTCAATAGCAACGTTCTACATGACTAAATTCTTTTACTAGAGAGTTGGCGACGCTAACGTCCCGTTACCTTGTTGTTTAGTATGTGTATAAAAAGTTTTCTCCTTTTTAACGCAAAAAGGGTTTGCAAAAGTTTTCATTCAACATTTTTACTGATCTCCATGCACTAAATATTGTTATTTATGAATGCAATCGAAGAGTTTTATCCGAACTTTAAAATACTTATATTTTACGACCAGACGAAAAAACAAGATTTACCTAGTAAATGTATACAATGTAAAAATTAACTTTTTATCATCATTCTAGATATAATGTTCGATTATCGTTCTCGTAAAATTCTATCATTGATTTTAGTTGGTCTCATTCTTCTTTTTGCAATATATGTTCTTCATAATGCCTCCATAATTCAAAATTTTACTAGAAAAATCCGAAAAGGAATATTTACAACATCATCTACTCGTTCTTATTCTGGTCGAAAATCACTGACTCCAACATGGCCTTATTCTGGACCATTTTTGAATAGTGCACCAAGTGAAGCATTTGTCACATTTAGTAATAATAATCCAAAGTATCTTGCTCTTCTGACCAACGTACTCGATACTGTTCATCTTTTTTCAACACGCCCTATTATAGCCTATGGAGTCGATGTTGATCTAGATCTTGATACTGTCAAATATCCACGACTAATCAAACGACGTTTAAGTCAAAAAGATTGTGGACCATCCATTTATTTTTGTAAAATCTATGCGATTGTGGAAAGTCAAGTTGATTATGGAATATATATTGAAGCTGATACTTTAGTTAATTGGAATGTTGATATTCTTTTCGATGTTCTTCATCGATGGCCGTATCCATTGCCGCTTGCACCTCGTCATCCTGATGATCCTAATAACTATTTGAATTTTTTAACTCAATTTAAACTTGGTTTAAAAAATCGTACTACACCATACATACATGCTCATATATTATGGAATTATCGCGCGTATCCATTTCTTCAACGAGCTGTCAATCTGTTGCGTCAAGGCCAATTTATGGGTGCTAACTTTGACGAAACAGCTATCAATATTCTTCTGTGGCAAGCTAAATCAAATCATACACTATGCAAAGTAGATCCATATGTTAGTTATTTGTCTTCTTATGAATTGAGCGAACAGATATGTAAAACATATTGTCATACGGCATACATTCTTATTCATGGTGCTAAAGATCCAACAGACATGGCTAATATAATAGTACGATTAAAAAACCATACTGGATCACCATTTGTTCAAACTCCTAAGCATGGATTCCATTATTTGAACGAGACGCAATATACATGTTGTTATCCAGATAGTCATCCATCGTCTATGCATCCACTTCTATGTGAACATCGAATATAGTACTACTAATAATAGCATGAAAATATGCTGTTTTAGAAAAAAAACAATGCATGTGGGATAGAAACAGTCTTTAGTATTTATATCAACTGAAACCGAGAAATTTGTCGATTATCTTAGATCATCAGTTTAACTATAAAACTAGCAGTAATCGAAAAGTAGACCATGATTTTGATATTTAACGAAGATTTTTCTTTCATCGGATTCGCCCTAAAGTTTAAAATTAATATGTGTATTATTGTTGCTCTGTCATGTGTACGCGGAGCTTTTATTTTCTAAGTATTTTTAATTTTCAATTCTTTGTTGCTGAAATCTATGGGAAACTGAAACCTATGGCAACTAGAATTTCGACAATGTCCAATCTCCACTAGAATTTCGACAAATGTCCAATTGTACCGGAAATTGGACAAAATTGTCGAGTTTCCGAATTTGTCGAAATTCTTCAGGAATTACGACAATATCAATTTTTGCTGATGATTTTATTGTCCAATATCCGATGAAAATTGGGCAATCTACATCATACACTGAAAACAAAATAGCACCACACGGAACCAAAGCGTTTTCATCCTCAGTGCGAAACTCATGAAAGGTTTCAAATTTTCACACTGAACTTAAAAAGCGTTTCGAGGTTTGAAACGAATTTTGAACCAGTTTTAGGCTTCGTAGGCTTTCCACAATACCTTCGAGAAAAGTTCGTGCACTATTTATAATCATTTTGAGACTATCTTGGAGTTTTACGAAACCCGTTTTAAGGTTTCGAATTTGTTTGAAAAATGGTTCCGTGTGGTGCTATTTTTTCCAGTGTAGTTGAAATTAATATGTTTGGTTGAAATACACATTCACTCGTTTGTCAGTGAATAGAAAGCAAAGAAGTACTATGTAATTATACAAAGTTTCACCTGAAAAAGCTTGTTAGCGCAGCCCCTTTGGGGCTAATATATGGATCTCACATATATCCCTTCGGCTTACTAAAATAATTCCAAATAGTTCATCTGAAAAATCGACCTTGATTTCCAAATCCTATAATTAGGTTATTGCCTATTTGCTTATGTCTGTAATCGAATATTAAGTGTTAGCTCGTATATTTAACAATGACAGACACTAGTTTCTATGGTCTGTAATGGGCAAACATTGCTGTTTTCGTGTTGTCTGTAATTAAAAAAGGAAGAAATAGCAGTCTAATTAGTCAAGCCCCTAATTAGCACAATTTTAAGCTCATTAATGTCTGTAATGGTGACGGAGGAGGGGGGGGCGGGGTGTGGGTGTAGTAACAAATAGTCAAACCCACGCGCAATCCGACACCCGCACACGCTTGTTTCGAAAAATGTACGTCATATATAGGTTAGGAATATCTCCTATCTAAAATTATGTTTCTTTCATTCAATTTCTTATGTTGGACTTATTTATATACAAATCGTATACATTGTTTCTTTTTGCTCTTTTTAGCGCTTCTAATAATAAAAAAAGAAAAAGGTTTTCATGTGAAATTTTGTATAATCACATAGTAATTTTTAGCTTTTCTATTCACTGACAAACGAGTGAATGTGTATTTCAACCAAACATATTAGTTCCAACTGTCATGTATATTGTCCAAATTCCATCGGATATTGGACAATAAAATCATCAGGAAAAATTGATATTGTCGTGATTCCTGAAGAATTTCGACAAACTCGGAAACTCGACAATTTTGTCCAATTTCCGATACAATTGAACATTTTGACGAAATTCCACTGGAAATCTGGCATTGTCGAAATTCCGATGTCCAGATTCCACTAAACCTTCACTTCACTATTGGCATATAATATTAGTAAGTACTACCCAGGTCGTTCAATCCCAGTATAGGAACCGATCGAAAACTATCCGATCCGACAAGGAAACCAATGAAATCCGATAGGATTTCACAAGGATTTAGCGCAGTTCCTATAGGATCCCGGGTTCAGGAATTGATGTTGGATCCTCAGGATCGGATTCCAATAAGTTCCTGAATACAGGGTCCTAATCTAGGAAAGTTTCAAAATCCGACAATCCAATTACCGAGAAGTTCCGATTGTATCCAAAGCGCGGATGGACACAAATTCCCATTGAGGAAATTCCCATGAAATCCACATCGGATACCAAACTAGTTTCCTAAGGAACTCCGACAGTATCCGCAACTAGGATTCATCCATATTCCGGTCGGTGATAGTTCCGATAAAAAACTCATAGGAAACTGTGGAAGTTTGCCGAGATCCCACCGTACCTTTTAAAAGCTCAACAATAGGATCCCAATACGGATCCAACCAACAAAAAGCATCGGATTTCTCCAAGGTCCTACCCAGTCAGACAAACTACTAAAAAAAACGTGTAAAAACGCGTCGAAATTCTAACGAAAAAAAAATCGTAAAAAGCGCACATTTCTACGCGTTCGTAACGCGTTCAAGTTACTAAACGAACATTACTTCGTTCAAAAAATTAACGCGTTATAAACGCGTAAAAATGTGCGCTTTTTACGATTTTCTTTTCGCTAAAAAGAAAAACGCGTTATTCCGCGTTTTTTCTGTTGTTTATCATACTTGGCCAGTCATCAACAATTCTTCTTCCGTTATGTTCTTCACTGTTCAGATAGCGTGAACTCGAGTGAAACTGATATCAAATAGTGACATTTTTTTCTAACTTACTGCGCTCTCCAAGATTCGATCCTACGATGTTCTGATTGAGAGTCGAATATATTATCCATTCGGCTAGTCTTACGATTGAATGATAGAGTGAAAATACTATTCGAATCGAATAAAATTAGGTGTATAGAGAATGAAATGAATTTTGATAAACTGAGACTTAAATCAACGTTAGCTGCTTTGAGCTTTCATGAGAAAAAATTAAAACAAATATTCATCCGAAAAGTATGCTTATATTTTGTTAGATATTTAAAAAAATATTTTTCATAATTTTTTTCTTATTATTTTAACATAAATTTCTACAAAATTTAAAGCAATATACAAATATGTAAAAAACATATACACATTTTTTCAATGATGCATTTGGAAAAAAAAAATTTCTGAACGTATGTATATTATTTTGAATATTTTTGAGAATATATTTAAAAATATTTGGAATTTTCCCATGCGGATTTATTCAAAAAATTCAGGTTCATCCAAAATATTACATCTTTCTTTATTCAATATCAGGATAATTCTTTGTTCTTAAAATATGTCTATTTTACGATAAATGAACATATTTTATGTTGCAGTAGAAATGAGAATTCTACAGAATTCAAAATTCTGCTATTGATTGATATTAATTTCTACCAATCGGTACATAGCATAAGATCAAAACTCGGCCACCCGATAGATTTCATCCTCAGTGTACTAAAAAGACTGCGGGAAATTTTGCACACTTTTAAACGTGTATTTTTTTTCTGACTACAAAAACTTCTCGTAGATGAAATAATAGTAAAATTTGTACGTAATAAAACCTGTTAAAGAAAAAAAACGTCTTAAATCTCGTGAAATTAAAGTTATTAACGCATAAAAACGCATAAATCAAAAAAATTTCTACGTATTTTAACTCATAAATATGGTAACGCGTTAAAACGCGTTCGAGAAATCGTTAAAACGGCGTTTTAATGATTGGTTACCGTTAAAACAGCGTTAAAACGAAATTTTAAATGGTTTTAACGCGTTATTTTTAAAGGTTTGTCTGACTGGGTAAGAAACCATTTTCGACGCAAAGGTAAAATAACCAACCCCTGTGCGTAGAGTAATAAACCTTTCCGATCAAACAGTAGAACAATCGATCTCTCTACGTAGAATGATAAACCCTTTCGATGAAAGAGCGGAAATATCAACCCCTGTACGATGAACAATTAACTTCTTTCAACAAAAGAGAAGTAGAATCAACTATCAATCTACGATAAAGCTATCCCTTGAGATGCTAAGGTAGATAAGCCGATATTTGTCAGTAGAATAAAAGAACCTGTCAATGAAGAAGCACAGAATCGAGCATTCACGTACAGTACTAAACCCTTTTTATTAAGATGTAGATGAATCAACGGTTGAGCGTGGGATGCTAAACCCTTAGCAGGAAATGGTAGCAGAGTCTACCACCAGGCGTAGAATAATGAACTGTTTCTGAGAAGGGTAGCTTACTCTACCCAGAAAGGCAGAGTGATGTACCCTTTTAACGAAAAAGTAAAATAGTAAACCCAAAAACGAAGAATAAAATACCCCTACCTTCAAAGCGAAAAACAATCTACGATCATCCGTTGAAGGGTATACTCTTGTCTTAAAATCGTAGAATAATGAATCCTTATGTACCCATCATATACCCCTTGAGTTTTCATAAACGCAAAGCGTCATAAATCCTTCGACTAATAAACGCTAAAAGGGTTCATCACATTGGAATAAACCCTTCAAGGGTTTAATGGCGACTTTTTTTAAGTACAGGGGTAGATTATTACCCAGATTGTTTCATCAGTGTTGTTNGTTACAGAGAAATTTAATTATTAATTAATTAATTATTAAATTTCTCTGTAACGGCCTGTGATGGTCTCTGATTCTCTGTAACGGCCTGTGGTGGTTTCTAGAGACCTCATACATCATAATACAGACTGTAGCAGAGAAGTTCCACAGACCACCAGTGACCGTGATAGTCGAATTCCAGAAAAGAAGTTTCATCGTGTTTCACATTTTAATCCCACAGGGACTGCGCTAACACCTTTTTCTGTTGAAAGTTGAAGAATAAAAATTTTAAAAAATTATATTCAACAAGTATAACAGCATCAACTTGCAAGGTGACTTGTACAGTTACACACACGGCGAAACAGAAGCAAAGATGTTTCTGAGTACTTTGAAATGTACTCTTTCTGGTTATGTAGTGCAAAATTCGTTCTTATCAAATTGTAGATCGAAAAATCTGACTTTTTAAAAATTCTCGTCAAAATGGCTAATATCAAATATTTTACGCTAGCTGAATTCAAGAAAAAAAATGAAAACTCAAATTTCAAGGCCGACTTTGATACAGTAGTTCATTTTGATCAAAATGAAAAAAAATCAAGGATGGATGTGGAATCTTTCCAACTATGACCGAAGGATAGAGCTTTTGAAGGGGTACAAAATCCCTACGTTGTTGAATTTTTATCGTCACTGACTAAAGAAAAAATCTGAAAAAACTGATTTACAGCTTTAAAAGTTGATTCTGTTATACTTGTTGAATATTATTTTTTTCCTCAACCTCAACTCACAACAGAAAAAACTTGTAATATTAATCTTGTAGAGAATTGACTGGTGAATCTTTTGGAAAAAAAACTAAAGCCTAGCCAATAAAAAAATGATGAAGTTATTGAAGAAATATTGCCAGGACCATTTATTATGGCCCAATTGTTAATTATATCATCTACAGATAAACATGTCTATAGCCCGAACGGGGAATAGCAGACATTTGCAATTATCGTACTTCTTAGCATTTTCCCTTACTTTGTACTTCTTATATTTATTTCGTCATACTTCTTTATACCCCTGTGATGTTCACTTTTATTAATCTATTTTGCTCGATCTTCAGATCGCTCCCATAATATATTATCATTGAACTCGACACAATTGGTAAGAATCGCATTCAGCGTAATCATTTGCATGTTTCACAATTTGCTCTATAATGTTGAGACATATGAACAATCTCTTAGCTGATAAAGTCATCCAACAATACATTTCATCTGTAGACATCATATGTATTAGTCATTTCTTATACAAAATACGTGGTCTTTCTCCTAGTGTGGTATTAGTAAACTTTCATATGATGCGGTTCCTAAAGAAAGCTGTCGATTATCTTAAAAATTTATAATATCTTGGTTCACAAATCGTTATGGACATGGAATATTTAAAATTTGTTAGTTCATCATTGAGAATGATAATATGATCCCGATATGGCCCATCCTCTCCAGTATCAGTATAGAGCGTTCTTTTGTTAGCTGAGATTTAAAGAACCAAAAAAACCTACTTTCTCAACTCTCTAAATCATTCCTATTACATGATGAAGCAATCTAGGGTATCTTTCCGTGTTCTCCTAATAAACTTTTCTAAGTCTGATCTCAGTGAATTAAGCAAAATATTTAAAAAACAATCTTTCATAAGTGTTTTCTCTTGCATAGCCATTCAAGACCTTGCATCAATATTTCAAAGAAGAAAGAGTGAAATGGATGCAGCCACTTGACCGAGCTCAGCGTGAATTCGTCGAAATCCCTCGGTCAGCTTATATTCGAGAATTGCGTCCTATATGGCTACGTAGCTATCGACCTCCATGGTTTTTCGACTCATGCTGTGATCAACGTCAAGTATTGATATCAGCCGATCTCATGTTTCGGGCTGGAGATTATATATTGCTACCATCCCTTTTGTGGCTTTGTCAAATAGGTCTACAAGAATTGACAAATTTATCCTTGGAAGCATGCATTCAAAAGACAAATGGGTTTCGCTTTAATTTGTGGTACGGTCTGACACATCCTGATTTCATTTCGCTGCCGGTTCTACCTCGATCACCAAATCCCACCATAAATGTATCTGAGTCAAATTCTATGTCACAACATGACATATCGTCTAACGTCTGCTCATCGGATTCATCTAAATCAACATTAACCGAAAAACTCTCGCTGGTCAATACTTCCATCGGAATGAAATTTACTTTTCTGGATTTAGAACGACCCGACATTGAGCACTTGACGCAAGTGGAAAAGTGTGTGTGCGATTGGCTTTCAACAGTCGGTGGCTGGTCATCAAAACCTATGAAATCAATTCAGTCTTTCTTTCATATTCCTCCACCTGACTCACCAAAAAGCACGTTGCATTTACATTTAGTTTCAGGTAGAGAGCTTGATCTGGAAAGGAACCATGTATTTTATCGAATCCCATTATCTGATTTACAAAATGGCAAGCAACCAGCTTTTATTGTTGATCTTACGCGATGGGAGCATGAAAGACGCATGGAACTAGTACAGTTGGCCAGAAGTTTGCATCGCATGCCCCGTGTGTATGGCATCTCGGGTTGTACTTGTACAGGTAAATCTGAGTTGGCCATGGGTTTAAGTGCAAAGTATCCTATGGACGTAATCCACCAAGATGACTTTCATTTACCGGATGCACAACTTCCTCGCTTGTCCGAAGAAGAAACATCACTTCTTCCCAATAAATGGCCACAGAGATCTAATATTGATCGAAGTCATCCTTTAGCTGTTGATTGGCAAGCTTTGCTCAATCATATAGAAGGGTTAAAAGCTAAAACAGAGAAGAAATTTATTTTGGTTGAAGGAAACTTGTTATTGTCGCAAAGTCAAATGCGGAATATGTTAGATCGTGTAGTATTTATCCACGTATCTGAAGACCGAAAAGAAGTTATCATGCAGCGGCGTATGGCACGTGCACGACCAAACAGTTCATCCGAACTAGAGATGAACGTGGCGAAAGAAGAATATTTACCATACTTCAATTCTGTTTGGAGCAAATATCAATTATATGGCCAACCATATTTCCAAGCCTATCAAATAGACTTTGAAAAGTCAACATCAAATGCTATACTAGATCTTCACTCATGGTTTAAAGATAATATCGAAGAAGAACTCACTAAATGTGAACATGAACTCGATTCAGAATTGGGTCATACGCAGGACATGGTGTAGAAAGACATTCACAAATATTGATATCTAACCCAAGACAAATAATCAGATACTAAGATCTGACAAGATTCTGCATCTGATTTGGTAAGATCCGACAAACAATCATACAAAAATCGTAGTCCCTGAAATCTTACATCAACTCATACTATCAGATTCTTGAAAGGTCTTACTGTACCGTGAGATATGACTACAAGATTATAGGAAATCTTACTAAATAGTAAGATTTTTTAAGAGCCTTCATGTAAGAATTAATATAAGATTTCAGATACTAGGATTTTTTGTAAAATCTTATCTGGTGTTGCAAGATCTTAAATCTGATTTTCGAACCTGGGAAAGTAACTCAGAGTGCTAAAACTCCTTTTTTCAAGAATACTATTGTATTTATATTCCCGAAAATATCGACTTTGAAAATCATGAAATACAAAGTATATCGATGCAAAAGAAAACACAGTAGAAGAAGGGTGTGTGGGCTTGGGTGTGCGTCGGGTATTAACGTAGCTTAACGGTGTAACGAACAACTTGATAAGAGTAGCTTGTGCCACTCTCGGCAAAGATGTTTATTAGGCTACTTCAAGTTATCCAGAGTGTAACGACAAAACTAGAGAGTGTCGCCTATGCCCGTCGGCCGCTATGGCTGAATGGTTAAGATGTTCGGCACATATCTACAAGATAGTGTGTTCAAACCTCGGCGCCATCATCCATAGAATAACCGTGGACAAGTTACTAACGGCTGTTTTGTCTCGGANTCGGCAAAGATGTTTATTAGGCTACTTCAAGTTATCCAGAGTGTAACGACAAAACTAGAGAGTGTCGCCTATGCCCGTCGGCATGATGGTGTATTGTGTCATCTGACATCTCCAGAGTGTAACAACTTCATACATAACGCACGTATATATAGGAGAGAGATAGAAGAGAGATACATTAGAACAATGGAAAGAGAACAGAAAGAGAAGGAAGGAGAATCATCGAAGCGTGCCATCAATATCGGCACAAACGGTAACGAGAAGATTGAAATCCAAACGCACACCTTCATTTCTTTTCTTTATTTTTTATTTGCTCAGAAACAAGAAAAACGTTATGAGCAAAAGGATCTATCAAAAAAGAACCTTGACAAATCAGTAATAGATAGGCATCCATCAATAAAATTCATTAAGAACAACACAGCAGAATCAAATGAATGACAAGATCTATTTTCATTATTCGTTTATAAATGATGATCAAAAACAGGAGTATCTTCTGAAGAATCTAGATGTGCAGATTCTAAACAGGTAAGTTTCAATGTCAAAAAGTAAAGATTATTTTATATATTGTTTTTATTTCAATAATAACAGATCATGTATTAGTAAGCAATGAAATTTATCTAATTTAAAATCATTTTTTCTACTTACATAGATCTTTAGTTTTCATAATGAATAGCGACTATGATTTTATCACAGAAAAGCTTTTTGATTCTATTTTGTCATGTGATTATCAAAAGTGAGCACGATTCTTTTTCAATTTAGACAAAAAACATTCTTTTCTTCAACTCATACAATTCAATCAATAGCAAGTTATATCTGCGTTAATTAATGTTTTTCTATATAGATCATATGATGTTTGAGATGGAAAAAGTAATATCTTCCATAAAAAAAAAATTGTGCCATTTAGATCATATTATATTAGTGAAAAGTAATTCGATTGGACTTTCTTTCTACTTTTATTTAGATTATTTGATGACAGAAAAAAGAAAATACTGTTTCATTTCAAGACTTTTTTAGTATCCAACAACGCGAAGCCGAAAACAAAACAAGCCAATTCAATTTTTATGATGGTATGGAACTGAACCGAGTGGAAATTGTTTCCTAAAAGAGTCTTTGAAACAAATGAGATTTAACTAGTATTTGAACAATGAATGGATGTAGATTAGCACAAAAGCAAAATGAAATCTCTCTATACTATCAGCATTTTCATGTCATTGAAATGCTATGAAAGAGTACAAGGCAATGCTTCATCGACCGTTCTATATTGAAGACTAGGGATCAGGAATTTACATTACAGTAGCATCAAATTTGTCAATGGAAAAATTTTTCTACAAAGTAAAATTTTGAATTAAAACTGAATCTGCCTTACTTATTAAAAACAGAGTGGATTTCAAATAATCTGAATATAAATATGTTCAGCACGAATTTTTCATGTGATTTCAACTCGAAACAGTCTAGTATAATGTGCACTATATTGGTGGTACTTCAATGGTAGTTTTTTTGAATGTGTAGTCTTTTAACCTTGGAAATAATACACCATACTTTTAGTTTTGTTAGAAATGGCTACATCTCATTCGGAAATAGTTGTAAATACATAAACATACAAAATAAAAGATTTTTTCTGAAAATAGTTTCTTATTAAATTTGGGTGTGGGGTGTCGGTGTTTCAAATAACTATACCCACACCCACACCCCAGTTCGTTGATGAACAAGTTATCAACTATCATGAGTTGTCTGATCGATTAGGTCAATTAAACGAAATAAACGAATGGATCAATTGGATCGAGTATATAAAGAATGTTTCATCATACTGATTCACTTCATCTTTACTCGCGCGATAAAAGAGAAATTCGAAAGGCCTAGCATTAAAATATACTTTTTGTCCCATTATTATTTCTTTTTTCTTCTTGAAATTATTTTTCTCTTATTACCTCTATTATTTTCTTCTATTTTTCGTCTTTTTCGCTTTTCTTTTTTGTTAACTATTAATAATAATAAAACAATAAGAAGTATTATAACAAAATTAAAAAAATCAGTATATTTGCTCATCTTTATTAATATATCTCAATATATTATCTGTTGACGTGACAAATTTTAAGTCTTTGATTTGCTTCATCATTGAAGCATAGAGCAAGCAAAAGCCTGTTGAATTGCGGGTAGATAATTGCGACGCCTACTGTATATGATCTAGAATCATCGAACGTATTAAAATCGACTCGATTTAATCCATAATTCAATAATAAAAAATATATTATTAATGGCTGCCTAAATATTTCATTGGATCAAATAACTGTGGCATTAATTGAAATTCGGAGACTAAGCTCTGCATCAGCATTCGTCTCAAATTCCCTAGGGTTCGAAATGAAATATTTTATTGAAAACAATGACAGGACCTGTATAAATAGTATCTATCCTGCAGATTTTCAGTCATTTCTTTGATAAATTTCGACGTTAATTTTCCAGAAATGTATCAAATTGCTCTTCTAATGCTTGTTTTCGTACCTTTGACTTCGTCACTAGCTATATACGATCAGTGCGGTGGTGAGGGTTATAGAGGATCCACTTATTGTAATTGGCCACTGCAATGTTTTCAACGTTCGCGTTGGTATTCATCGTGCCAAATGTCATGCCCAGGAGGAGATTGGGAATGCGCTAGAACTGGTGGCTCTAATGGTCGTGGTGCTCTAGCATGGGAACAATGCGGTGGCGATGGTTGGAATGGTCCGCGATGGTGTACTGAATATCCATGCAGAGCTCGATCTGTCTGGTACTCTCAGTGCCGACCAGATTGTCCTGATGGATGGCTTTGCACAGGAAAGCCAACATCGATTGCTCCCGTTATCTCCACTATTGGGTCGACATCATCGATGCCGATTATTACTGGGTCGACATCAACAATGCCGATTATTACTGGGTCGACATCAACAATACCGATTATTACTGGATCAACAACATCATCGATGCCAATTATTACCGGATCGACATCATCAATGCCGATTATTACTGGATCAACAACATCATCGATGCCAATTATTACCGGATCAAAAACTAGCACGCCGAGCACTACAGAAACAACATTCACCATGCCAACTATCACATTAGAACCATAAAATATTTGAATCACAACGAATAATCTCTTGAATCCAGAGAGCAATAAAATTCTAATTGGTTGAAAAATAAAAGATTGAAACAAAAGCATAACCTATACAACTGTTTATCGAATATATGTATGAAAGTAGTACAGGATGAGATATTGTTGCATTGCTCTTAACAAAGAATTTATTTTAATATCGAAATTATAGCTTTTTGGTATAGAAAAACTATGTACATACAATATTGAATCAATCAATCATTAGTATTGAACGGATCTGCCTTTTCTTGTCTCAACTCGATATAATAAACTAGTAAGAATATCAAATATTTGGATAAGATTGTCAGTACAATGGTAATACCGAGTATTAATAGGATGTTGCATAATTTTTTCCAAATATTGGTTTCTTTCACACTATTCATTCGTTCTGCATAAATTTATGATGATTTATGTATATTCAGTTATTCATTCTGTTATAATAATTGCTGACACAAGAAATAGAATACGTTTGAAATTCTATCTATTATTTGTTGGTTTACCATAGGAGTGGGTGTACATTGTATAAATCAATTTCATGTAATAAACATTTTTACAAAATTTAATTCTAATGCTAGAATTTGACTACTGACTAATTGATCAATAATAGCCTGTATTTTCATCGAAATCGCTTCTAGAACAGCCCTGTCACATAACTAAATGTTACAGTTGATAGTACACCAACTAAAACAAATTAAAAAAAAAAGAAGTATATGCTATTACTATTTTCTCAAGTTCATTGAGAATAAACGTAACACTGCTGACATATATAAAGACTAATTGTATCTATACTATGTAGTTGTATGACTATGGTGAACTTTTGACAAAAATTTCTTCTATGCAAATAACAGGAGGGTGAAGTAAAAAATCAAGTTGACAATTATTTGAAACTGTTGACACGCAATAAATAATTCACCAAATAGTAAATATTTTTCGGCTATACTCTATTTTATTTCTCGACAGTTGGATCAAGATAAACTTCAGCAATACTAGATTCGGCTCATGATCGTGTTACACTACTATCATCACATTGATCTCTTATAAGTTTCATTTGTATTATTAAACCATATGTAATACTAATTCTGTCTGTTATCATTTTTTGTTAGTTTTGTATAGGTTATCATGTATTATCAATGATGACTAATATTTTTTTTTTAATCTAACGAAAACAAAATTCTTAACGAAGTTGTTTTCAAGTCTATTAGAAATCTTATAGATTCACTATTTTCGGCGTTTTCTACTGAGAAAAACTGAAAAAGATTTCATAAATGCAACAATTTCCGTTGATCGTCTCTTGGAATTTTGCTACTATGATATTAGCTTAGATTTTTTAATTTTGTTTTTTTGGATTCATTATAAAATTATTATTCGAAAAATAATATTTGCTTTTGCTTTCGCTTTTCAAATGTTGAGTTTATCATTGACGTAAGGTCAAAAGGCCTAGGAAGTCAATTTTCAGCGCGTATGCAACATCAATTTAGTTTGAAATGATGCATACTTTATTATGGATTCAATTTTATCGATAAAATACATCTATCATCATAATCATATTTAACGCAATTCAATAAGATATTGACCTTGCATCGCATCATCCCACATATACGAACTAGTCATTTTATAATATAATATATATATATATATATATATATGTTCTGTTGCATTGTTAAAAAGATAATATTTATCTACCTACTCGAGTCGACGAGGCGTTCTTTTTCTTTCGTTAGTCACTACCCTTTCTAAAAACCGTTGCTTCGTTCGTTTCATTGTTTTTATTCGTCCATGCATACTGTTTTGTGCATTGAATCAATTGTCCAAATATGTTTTTCAACAGCATATCAATGTATTCAATACCGTTCATTGGAATTATATTAGTTATTGCGGTTTTAAGTCTTTCAAATACTCGAAATATGTTTACACATCAATTACATACAAAACGAAAAAAACGCTATTCAATTAGTTATGATAGAAATGATGTTAAAAATCCGTGTATAAAAATTCAAATGCATCCATTTTCACATTTAGATACTAATAAATATATTCGAAATGAAACAACAATACCCTTACAAGACGATGAAGAATTAATTAAATCCGAAATCTTAATAGAATTTTCGGACAATGATATAATTGAATTACGTTTAGAACAAGATTTTGATTCTGACAACGATGGAGATTATGAAAATGACAATTGAAAGGCTTTCTTTATTATTACTTAAATATAAAAAAAAAACAGCTTCTATTAATAAAAATATTAAATAATCTCTTTTTATTCATCTTTTTCATGTTTATGTTCAAATTCATTTAATGTTTCAATTGGGTTTTCTTGCATTTGTATAGCTTCGATTGATTCATTATCATTTGCTGTTATTTCGCGTGATCCAATTAATTCAGTTTCATAACGTAATAGTTGTAATAAAAATCCTTCATTCGGCCATATTTGTGGACGTTTTTCAATAAGAAAAAAAAAAGCTTCTTTCAATGTGTTATGATGATATTTCATTAAATAAGCAAGAACAATGGTTGCTGATCGAGATATACCTTGAGGGAAAATTTCAAAGTCAACATTTTTTCTACTACAAATTATTGATTCTTACCAGCAGCACAATGTACTAAACAACATTCCTTTTTCTCATAAATTCCATGTAATAATTCATTTGTTCGATCGAAATGCTAAAAAAAATAAAAAAGAGATATTTGCTTTCTTTTGGATTGAGAATAAATATATAGATTTTGTGAAACTCAATCTAAAAGGAGTGCTGAAATGTATGTATAGGGTAAAAAATTGCACTCGGGGGGGGGGGGGGGGGGGGGGGGGGGGGGGGGGGGGGGGGGGGGGGGGGGGGGGGGGGGGGGGGGGGGGGGGGG